>CM035786.1:21418060-21468060 GCA_020466265.1 Siphamia tubifer | reverse complement strand
TTATTACACATAATGTGCATGTTATGATATCTCTAGGTGTTTACATGCACGGAGAAGTTTGATTAGAATCCCATTATCTGACTTGGTTAGTCCAACTTCTAAAACTCCAGGTTGATTCCATTACAGTCTGACTAAGGTGTATACATGGCTTTGAAAATATCGTTATTAGTGGACTATGGCAATAATTTAAAGTTCTTAAAGTGCATGTAAACGTACTCCACTGTCAATGTTTCCTGAAAATGTCATTGAAACCCTTGGATACGTTTTTGAATTTTCTTGCTAACAGGCAAAACAACAAGTGGTGGCAGAAACAGCAAACCCCCCCTACCCCCCCTGACAAACAAACAATTGACCTGATTTACCATATCTCTTATTGAGAAAACACATTTTTGGTGACCTTGACCTTTGGCTTTTCAGGAAACTTACAGTAAAATGGTGACTAAAAGGAACAAATCAGAGCATGGTCCAAATGCAGGTACATCCAGAGTTGTACCTTCGTGTTAGCGGTTGTTTATTGCAGTTATCACAGTGTAGTGAAGTGACCCAGAATATAGATGCTGTTGTGTAGAAAGTATAATAGTCAGTATTGGGTGTTGGCATGAAAACACTTGAGTGAAGCTGAGGCGTATGTTCCACCATGTTAGTGTCTCTGGGGACTGGGCTGCACCGCTTAAACCCCTGGGGTAAACCTGGTGTCCCACTGTTTTATTTCTTGAAACATGCATCAGTTATGGCACTGGGTGACTCACAAAGGCCTTAAATTAAACTGACACTGGTCTCACTTATGGTCTTGTACAATATATTGCATCTTTTTTTCTTTTTTTTTCTTTTAATTTTTTCTTTTTTTAATGGAAAATTTACATGTTTTTCAATGACATTCACATATAGCATTTTACAATATTTTATTATATATAGTTTTTCTTTCAAGAAAAAAATCTAACTGTACATTTATTTTCCTGCTTGTATCCTCTTTTTTTTTTTTTTAACAATAGAACATTAACATAACTAGAATCAGAATCAGCTTTATTGTCATTTTGCATATCCGCAGATAATCAAAAAACTAAATTTCAGTTTGACCAACCCCTCCCAGGCTGATAGGGTCATGCAGCGATGTACGGTGCTACCTTGAATATCGATCACCAAAAAATCTGTATTGGTCGATCACCAGTTCATGTTTGAACCTCTTCATGCTGGTGTTCTAAAGTAGTCAACCACATGCATGCACATTCTTTACTCTACTTTTCCATTAATATATTACATCTTTGAACAATGAAGTGTAAATATCAGTGCATTTCTACACCTGTATGCAGATTTGTATAGTTAGACATGACATTTAAAGTAACATTTTTTACACTGTTCTTTATCATATTTGTAGAAGAAGATGCAATTAAGACATATTTCTAGAATTTACATAAACAGTAGCTCGTGCTGATTATTGACACAAAAGTCTGCTTGAATGTTGCTTATTAAATGACGAAACGTTTAAAAACTGATTTTCAATTTATCTAAGGCTGTATCTATTTCTTTTGTGGCTTGTACTATTTTGTACCTGCTGTGGCTATAAATGAAAGCCTGTCAACGAATATGAAAATAAACTGTTGAACACTTTACCCGTGCTGGAGAGAATAATAAATGATTTAATAAGAAACAACATTCTAAATAACACCAACAATACTATTATTTCTATGGATTTATAGGTCAGTCAATTCAACTCAGTTCATCTATTAATCAGTGCATTGGTTTGTAAGATGCCTCTAAGCAAATGGAATGTTGTACATTGTCAGTGTAGGGGTGATGATACATCTGTGTAGATATCAAAATAGCATTTATTCGTTTGCATGACCTTCTATCTGACCTTTATATCATGGATTTAGGTGATGCTCTGTGAATATGCCAAGATGTCAGAGGTCTTTGCTGGTCTACATGCATGTGCACAGTCACATATGCACACACACACACACACACACACACACACACCCACACTCTGTCAATCTAGGTATCTGTTAATATCAGTGTCTGGTAATGGAAAGTCTGGTATTGATTTGTTGCGTTCCTGCTTCACTGAACATTCACGAAATGGAGAGAGAAATAAAGACAGAGAGAGGGGAAAGAGAGAGAGAGAGAGAGAGAGAGAGAGAGAGAGAGAGAGAGAGAGAGAGAGAGAGAGAGAGAGAGAATATATATTTTTCTATTTATAGTGTGTGTTCTGACAACGATATTTTCCCATTTATATGTAGTAATTTTTAAAAAAAAAATGTTTTACTTATTTACACTTGGTTTGTGGTGCTATAGAAAGTTACATGTACAAATATCATATGTACAAAAAGTCTCACAAGTCTGTACACTATCACAATAACCGGGAGATATTTACTTTCTTGCTTTGGAAATAGTAAATAGTATTTACCTGAATAAAAACTAGGGCATGAAAATGCATTTTTGAATCATGAATATGTACCAGAAGATGGAAAAGAAAAAAAGAGCGGTCAGTCTAATACTCTTTGTTCACTAGTACCAAATAGTCGACACAGAAAGTGAGATTTAATTTCTTTGGCCAACCTCCTGTAAAAGCCCAGACATGAAAACATCTATATTTCTGCAAGAAACCTCTGACTGTAGGCTTTGCTAATGCATATGAAAGGATGAGGGCCTGGCTGTCATTACTTAGCACTTTAATAGAGAGATGACTTTGTCTTATTTTACTCACTTTAAAAGAAAATGAAAAAAGCCACAGAAGATGGTGTTTGTATAGATGTGACTCAGGAGTGTAACATATAATACAGTGGCCTCCTGCTTATTGTGCACATTATGTTCCACAGACACCTGTGAAAAGCAAATGCCTGCAAAGAAGGTTTTTTTTTTAAGCCTTAGAATAACCTTTGGAATCTACACTGCTCTGACACAGTCACACAACAGAGCATGGTTCTTATGCTTAAAATGTCAGTATAGTTATTTCAACTGTCTCGATATCTCTACTATATATTAAAACTGATCCACAATCTACGATGGTCACCATTATAGTGTGCAGTTTCTGGTAGCTCCTGGACTAAATAACATTGTTTTGTGTTACACTAATCATGTGCTAAGTTTGATGCTTTTATGTTAAAGTGCACAATCTTTTCTTTTTTTTTTTAATTTTTAAAGGGAAAATGTGTAAAAAATGTGTGATTTTAAAAAACTTGACTGAAATTGTGGATTCTAAAAGGTTGTAAAACATGAAAAAACATCAGAGCTGGACACAAATCCATACAATAACTGATGATCCGAAGCAAAATGAATGAGGTTCTATTGTGAAAACCACAATAGAGTTAGTCTGAGATGGATAAACCAAAGAGTAGCAGGGGACGAATGTACATATATGTGACAGATATGGACATAGGAGCACATTTTGATTATTTTCATAGGGAAAAACACTAAGCTAAAAGCATGCAGCATTCAGTAAACAGACCTCTTAATTGTTTGAAGCCATACATTTGAATTAATTAATTTAGATTACAGAGGAGGAGGATGAAAGACAACAAAGTTCATCATCAGAGACAAGTGTTTTATTGAAGAGTTTTGATGGAGTTGGAGAAGACCTGTGTGGAGATTCACAACACTTCAATATCAACTACTATGATGTCAGCTCCATGATTTATGAAAAATACACAAACAAATACATTTCAATGACATCTCATGTTCTTCAGGAAGTCTATATTTAACAACTACAGTTTTGTTGGAAGACTGGCCTTGGTCCTAGTGTACATTCAGAACCTTTGACTGATGTGTTGATACAAGTTATGATGCAACAATAAATACATTGACATGGTTTTTTTTTTGGATACTTTTGTGTGCCTGTTAAAGCTTTCTGTCTCCTTTCCACTCATAATTGTCTAGATCCACCACTGAAATCTGTATGTGTCAGTCATTTAAACCATCTCCAAATGAAAACTCTCCAAAGAACTACATCTATAATGTAGTTCCTATGTCTCCATTTTTTTTAATCTAGACTCAAGACCCACCTTTTCAAGATTATCTTCACATTTCACTGCTTTTACACTGTCCTGCACTTGTTTTATAGAATAGAATAAATGGTCTTTGCAATAGCTTCACATTCACACTCTCACTCAAACACCAGTAGGTTTCTAAGGTTCTGTCAGTCTAGGGGGCCTAAGTCAGAGTTCAGTGTCTTGCCCAAGGGCACTTCGACACGTGGACAGTCAGAGCCGGGACACTAACCGCCAGCCTCTCGGTCATTGGGGCGATGCACTCTGCCAACTGAGCCACAGCTGCACTAATAGAATAGAGTAGAATAGAAGAGAACAAGTTGTCATTACACCAGCTGTGTAACAAACTTGGAGCCAGAGACAGTGCACTGTAAAGAAAAAAAAATAAAAATAAAATGGTGTGCAATCAGGGGGGAAAAAAAAAATATATATATATATATATATATATATATATAGAGAGAGAGAGAGAGAGAGAGAGAGAGCGAGGCTGAACACTCTCACATTCACACCTATGGACAATTTAATTAACCAATTAACCTATCAATGCATGTGTTTGGATGGTGGGAGGAAACTGGAGTACCTGGAGAAAACCCACACAGACATGAGGAGAACATGCAAACTCCACACAGAAAGGTCTGGTGTGGGAATAGAACCAGGGACCTTCTGTCTGTGAGGCATGAGTGTTAACCACTGCACCACCGTGCCACCCTCTATTCTATCCTATGCTATTCTATTCTATCGTATTCTATTCTATTCTATTCTATGCTATTCTATTCTATTCTATCCTATCCTACCCTTGTGCTCCAGAGGCACTACCCCCCTCATGTTCCCACTCAGTTCTCGTTCAGTTATCTCCAAGTTCTCCCTTTATTCCTCAAATATCGTCTGCTCTAGCTCTGCTAACATTTTTATTTTCCATCTTCACCATCCTCCAACTTTTCTCTTTGTCCTTATTCTTTATAACTTAGTCCTATATCTTCACTTTTTTCTCCGTCCAGCTCCGGTGACCTGTCTTTTGTCCTCTTCTTCTATCTCCTGGCAACCCTCCCCTCTTTTGTCATCTCATCTTCTATTCATTTCTTGTCTTTTCGCACCACCTCCTCTTCTCTCTTGTAACCTTTCATGCTTCCACCTCTCAGGCACGAATGTCTCCTGACCTCCCTATTCGTACTCGCCTCTCCACCCACCCTCATGGTCTTGTCTCCTGTCGTGTTCATGGATTATTTATTATGTTCAGGGGCTGGAATGCCACGGTGACACTCCCTAGACCAGCTGAAGAAAGATATTGACTGGATTTTTTTTTGTTTTGTTCAAACCACCAAGAGCAGTTTTTTTTTTTTCCATGGTTTTGCTGAACATGACCTTGTAGATGTTAAAATATAGATTCACAAACTTGAATCAAGTATGGATCAGCTACAAGAAGAGAGTGTAAATCAATTGAGACAAACTGAGGAAAGTAAATGTTTGGCATATTTCGAATGTTGAAACGTTGAAATACATTTACCTATAAAGATGCACTTTATAGGGTTTTTTTGTTTTGTTTTTTTTTTTACAAATAGATCATTCTATGTCAAAGCCTCCAGAGAAACAGATATTTTCTGGGTCACCCTCTCAGAAAATTGTCAAAAGATTCATATATATATATATATATATATATGTGTGTGTGTGTGTGTGTGTGTATATATATATATGTGTATAAGTAGTAGTATTTAACATTTCTTTTTTTTTTTTGGGGGGGGGGGGTGAAAAACCAACCAAAAGAAAATGTTTTATTTCTCATACCTACCAAGATACAAATAAACTTAGAGTGGAATGTCAAAGACAGTTATCATGAAGAGTCACAAAAAAAGGTTTACAACAACTTTCTGATCTGTGGCATTTAGGCCCAGGTCCAGATGAACAAGACCCAAACGCACACTGTACCTGTTAACAGACCAGGACCTGAAAGCACTGGGGCTGGAAAACTCAGCACTCGGTCCACTTTAATTTTCTCCAACTGATTTTATTTCATTAGTGTCTTTGTCTCTTTTTCTCTGCCTTAACTTTTACAGATTCCATTTCTTTCTCTTCTTGTAACTCTTTCTTCTTCTTCTTCTTCCTCTCGGTAGAATGTGGAAGAGAGGGGCGGAGTCAGCTGTGGCTCATTTCCATGAGTAGAAGAAGAAGAATGCCTTTATTGTCACTATAAACATGTACTTCTAGAATGCTGCGACAGCTCCCATTTACTTTGAATGGACGTTCCCATCCTTCTTTGGCAGATTTTTTTTGATAACCACCCGCTGCACCATTAACACTCATTGCCAATGGGAACGAGTTTTGTCGCTTCAGATTCACCATATTCACCATATCACTCCGCAGGTAGTTCGGCCACTTTGAAAGTAAATATTCACTACGTTGTAATGGCTATTTTACCCAGTCTGTTAGAGTAGTAGCAGTTATAACCTGTAGAATAAGCGGGATAATGTATTGCCCACGCGTTACCGTCGAAAATTATTTCTGATTTTATATTTATTTATTATTTATTTATATACATATAAATATTTTATATTTATATTTTTCTGATAGTGTGCAATACATTATCCCTTACTAAGCATACAGTGAAATAAGAGCACGTAACTGTTCAGTGCAAACACACATATTAAAAAATATATCTCATGTAAAAAAAAAAAGAAGAATAAAATCAATAAATAAGTACTGATTTAAAACATATGTGAATATGAAAGCATGAGGCACTAAAACAGTATGTTTTAAAAGTCCTGTTTCTCCACTGAGACACCAGGGAACTGTGGTAACTGGTGGAAAATGTCCATGATATGTCCCCTTTAAAGGACGGAGACAAGAAGGGTAGTGTAAGGACATCTATGACACAAACATTCACCCTTAAATAAACACACCTGTGTCTTTATCCTAAAGCAGGAAAGAACAAACTGTATCTCTGTGAGCTAACAACCCTGAGATAAGACCAGGTCCTGCTGCACATAATCACACATACTTAAATGATCCCGGAGGAGGATGGTTCTATTGCAGCTGCACCGCACACACAGACTCAGTCCTGTGTGTATTATCGTTAAAGGTCACAGTGCATGTTTTTAATGTCTAATTCTTCTTCTCTGCTTATATATTTCTCTTTCTGGATAGTTGGCGTGTCAAAAGAGGCTGCAGGAAGTCTGACATCTCTGTTGGTTCAGCCCATATCTGCCCTCC
Organism: Siphamia tubifer; assembly: GCA_020466265.1. Lineage (NCBI taxonomy): Eukaryota > Metazoa > Chordata > Actinopteri > Kurtiformes > Apogonidae > Siphamia > Siphamia tubifer. Next base: position 21,460,873 of record CM035786.1, on the reverse strand, counting down.
TGGCCAGCACGTTACTGTCCTCTGCATCATCCAGCCCAGGTGACCTGTGTACACCTATCGCCATGCCCCCCAACGCAGGTAAAACTGATTATAAGCAGCTGCAAAAACTGGTGTTAAACATGTATTTTAAAGGTAGTGAAAAGGAGGAGGTATTTCACCAGTTATTCATGTCACATTTAGGCTTATTATCTTCAATATCATCTGATTTTCTATTCCTGTATGTGTACTATTACACTGGAGGAAAACGAATCTAAATCTTGTCATGTGTATTTTTGTCATTACTTGTCAAAGTATCTCATCATACTCAAAATAAGACATAATCACTGAAAGACTAACTATTCATTGAGATATAAAGAACTTATTTTAAGCAATACATCTTTAAAATTGTATTTCAAGAAATGTCAGCAAGATAATTTTCACTTGTTCCACCGGGATGTTTTATTTTTAGTATTTTTTATACATAAATCAAGCAAAAAAAAATAACAATAATAATCTGCCAATAGAAGAAGTGGAAAATGTTTCTCTGTAAATGTAAATGTAAAAAAAACAATGCTTTCAAAACAAATGTGAATATAACTCCTATTTTACCAATGGTCTGTCTGTTACTGGACACGTTAGGTATTAATAGATCCACTGTCATTTGTAAGTTCTAATGCACATGTGTAGACGAGGTATAATATTAAAAGTTTAATTTCGGATAGTTCATGTTATTCTGACTTTGTAGATATAAATATTTTCATAATGAAATTCTACTTTTATTGTTGAATTATTATTTTTCTGGTGTGGTCCACTTCAGATCATATTGGTCTGAATGTGACCCCTGAACTAAAATGTGTTTAATACCCCTGTTCCATACCATGAAATGTCACTGGAATCACACTAGAATCCCTGTCTTACATGAGATATACACATTAATTACAGAGGTAAAAAAATAAATAAATAAAAATTGATTACACATATTGATCTGCTTATATAACAGCATTCTGTCTAAAGCAGGGCTCTAAAACTCATTTTCTTCAGGGGCCACATTCAGCTTGATTTGATCTCCAATGGACCGGACCAGTAAAATGAAAACATAATAACCTATAAATAATGACAACTCCACATGTTTGTCATTGTTTTTGTACAAGAAAACCCCCCATTGAATTATGAAAATACTTTAATAAATTATCCAAGTGCAAAAAAAAAAAGGAAAATAAGGATAATTTTAACAATATTCTGCCTCAATTTATTATTTTCCAATGTGTTTTATTATGGATCAGTTCAACAAAGACACTAAACTCTTAGTAACAGAAGCAGAAAATGGTTCAAATTGTGTCTAATTTTCTTTAGACATTTGTGGTTTTTCACATTTGTGAAGATTGTTCACATTTTATTGTTACAGCATAGTTTGTAAATGTAAAGATTATCATATCATATCAAATGTAGTATTATATATTTTTTTGCAGTCAAACTTTGACAAAAATGTGAAGTTGTCGTCATTTATAGGCAAAGAAAAAAACTGAGAAGAAAACATGGAGTCATTTAATCAGTTATTGTCTTCATCCCGCGGGCCGCATTTGGCCTCTGGTCCGTATGTTTGAGACTCCTGCTCTAAAGCATTTTCTTGTCCAGCTACTGAATATTATATTGTAATAGTAGCTTGCAAAATGGAGAAAAAAGCTTTTAAATTTGGCAAATAAACTCACATGTACTCAAAGTGTGATCCTCACCAACACCAAACCTAAATGTGAGTCCAGCTGTCTGCCTTTGAGCTACTGTGCATCACTGTTCTGTGTGTAAAAGCTTCAGCCTCACCAGCGTCGACCTCCACTACCATGTTAGTCATACTGTGGTGACTCACTGGGTTCATCACCTAGAATCTCCTCCAAACATAGATGAGTTACAGTCACAGCCTCACAGTCTTCAATGCCCACTGGAAGGTTTTTAAAGTGTTACATTGTCATGCATCATCACCTCCTCAACTCTTCTTTTCATCTCTCTCTTTGTGTTGTCGTAATGTGACGAAGCCTCAAATAAATTGCTTTGTTCCGGTTTCTGAACGACCCTATCAATAGATGTGCGACCTACATTTATTATATGAGTTTGAGGCGCATGTGCGAGGAAATATGTTAGTGTGCAAACCAGGAAAACCAAACAGGTGCACATGTGAGAGTGATTCTACAGCCTATAATAAGTAGAACACTGAGCACAGACACGAACGGGACAGATAAATGTTCTGAAATTAATCAAACCAGCTCTGTCCTACAGTTTCTGGGGAAGATGGGCGTGTCCATCTCACACTTGATGGTGTGTGGAGAAAATCCCTCTGGTCCTGCTGGCCTCAAACTGAAACCTCGGTATGGTGGAAGTGCCCGCCCAGGGGTGTGGCTCAGATGGTGCAGTTGGTCGTCCAATAACTGAAGGATCAATGGTTCACATCCCAGCTCTTGAGGTCCACATGTTGAACTGTCCTTGGGCAAGACATTGAACCCTAATGCTACAGCCACACCAAACGCGAATTTACGTGTGTACGCCTGTGACACACCACCCAAACAAGTTTGGACACTGGACAGGCTCAGTTTTTCTTTCTGCCGCTCTCCGGGTTGGTCCGAGCATCATACGTTATTCCATCATGACGTTGGCAGCATCTCAACGCTGATTGGCTTTCATAGCACAATATCACGCGAATTCGCCTGAAAAGTTCAATACTTTTAACTCCAATGTTTACGCGGATTTGCAGCAAAATGTGCTGCTTAAACGCTTAAACTCTCCAGTGCGCCAATGCAACGCAGGAACACGTCCAATGTGCCGTCCGGGGTGGATATGCTTCCAAACGCATCTGCCCATTGACTTTCTATGTAATCTCAATTCACGTTCGGTGTGGCCGTACCATAAATTAGTCTCCCAGTAGAACTGACAGAACCTTAGAAACCTACTGTGTATGAGTGTGTGTGTGTTAATGGGTGAATGTGAAGCTAATGTAAAGTGCTTTGAACACCATGAAGGTGGAAAAGAACTATATAAGTACCGTTTATTTACCAGGAGACTGGAGGAAGACCATGGTTTACAGGAATATTAACTTGGATCCACAATGAGTGTGGAGTAAAGACACAATGATGGTCTGATGGACCGCTACTGCTAAGCCTTTGTCCTGGTTTGAAAATTCTATCTTAAGGGTCTTCTTACTCACTTTATACTGTCTTTTAGCCCTGGTTTTTATCCTTTTTTTATCCCTGTTTTTTATACTTACTGTATTAACCTTGGTTTTTATACTTTTTATCCCTGTTTATTATACTTATTGTATTAGCCTTGGTTTTTATACTTTTTAGCCCTGGTTTTTCTTTAGCTCAGAGGTCCATGGGATTATTGATTTACTCTATGTAATCATTTTTATTATTCTTTCATGTCCTCATTTTTTGAACCTATAGTATTTTAATTGAGCTCTGTATAGACAGCTCATGTTAGTTTGTCTGTTACATGCCTGTGCCAGTCTGAGAAATAGATGTTGTTGTTTTTTTGTTGGGTTTTTTTTTTTATTTTTTTACCTGAACCGCAAAACAAATCTACCTGCATATACTAACAAAGAAACTTGAACCTGAATTATACATTTATGCAAATCTTAGGTATATGTGTACTTTCTATGTAGTTTGTCATTAAAGGATTAAGTTTTATGTATTTATTTTGTTGTTCGTCAGTTTTGCAGATGGTGGAGGAGGTAGAAACTGAGAATAATGTACGTGTTCAACTCTCCTAAGTATTGAATGTCCATGGTGCACTCATACAGATGGTGTAGGCATGTGTATGTTTCAGGTCTAAAGGTCGTTGCATTAGAAACAGAAGTGAATACAAAAGTGCAGAGGCTTTTTCTATACATCCAGATATTTATGCTGCTGGATGTAACGGACACTGTTCATCAGTGAACTTTCTGATTGTCAGAGTCCAAGGCTACTTTAAGTACATGTATTTAAAAGCAAAAAACATTAAAAAAAATTGATCATTACATATTGTTACATATACATCTCCATCCACAGTATATTATACACATATAGTCAACTCACCCTTGTTGCCAGGACAACAGATCAATAGGGTCACATTGTGTCCTTATGTACAAATGGACATATCTCTTGTTGTTAATTGTTAAATACAGTTTATTTTACTTGTTTTAATTTACAATGTATTATCAATTCAATGCTTTGTAAGTGTATGGTTATTTTCCTCTAAACTACTGTGTTTGCAAAAATAAAATCCATCCAAATAGTCTACAATAGTTTTCTTCTTTCCAAGGTTATCCAGTCATTTGATTGAATATAATATTTGGTAAAAATAATGCAGTATTTCTCATGACTTGAAGTGGAGGCACACATTTTTACTTCGACTTTGTTTTTTTGTGAACGTTATTTTGATATTGAGGATCATGGTACTCATATTTCCAGTGTCATTTTTTTTGTCTATAGAAACATATTTTTATCATACAAGTAATCAAAGAACCATTTTTAAACAAATCCTGAGTATTACAACAAACTTGTATCTGGGGTATTTTCTTACATCTCACCATGTTTTATAAGTGCCTCAACCTTTCTTTTAAAAAATAATATACCATAAATTCCGGACTATAAGCCGCTACTTTTTTCCCAAACTTTCAACCTTGCGGCTTTTTCAGTGATGCGGCCAATTTATGTAATTTTTCTAACGTCCGCCAGCGGCGCTCGAGTAGAATAGGTAAGATTTACACCGGTGGAATATATGCCTCAAGGAAGACTGAATGAAAAAGGAGGGGCGGAACAAACGCGGGGTGACGGGTTTACGGTAAAGGTGAGGGACAGACAAAAAAAAGGTGAAGAGGGGGTAAAAAGTTGCTTAAAGAAAAACCCGCGGTGGTGTGTGAGAGAAGACAGAGGCTCGACCAGATCCTGTGGATTTTTTTTGCACGTTGGCACGGAGGAGTTTGACCTGAACTCTCTGAGTGAAAGATTAAAGTTATCACTGACTCTGCGATAGATGAGGCGAGGCGGCGACCAGCCACCTGTTTGTGGACGCGGCGGACAATAGTGCATATATATTTTTCCCTCCCTTACCTTTGGAAATATACACTTTTTTTCTCCTTGGATTACTTTCAACGGGACCCAGACTCTGCAGGTCTGCATCAAACCTTAAGTATCATTTTCTGTTCATTTTGCCGGCTGTGATTTTTGGACTGTGGACTTTAATGAAGGACATTTAGTTTCATTCGCGGGACTTGAAGTCGGGTTTGGGTTAATTTTGTGTTTGTGTTACATGTTTTAATGTGGGCACATGCGGCTTATATACAGGTGCGCTCTATAGTCCGGAAATTACGGTACATGTGATTTCATGACTTAACCAACACCAGTGACCAAAAGTATCTATAGCATTATAATACCTGTTGATCAAATAATCATATCAAATCATGTGAATAATTGGTGTAAAATACAGATTGTCATTCTTTCATGCTCATCAGATATGACCCTTTTGGACATTCAGAGGCTCCTTGGTTACCATGGAAACAGTATCTTCTGCAACATTTATCGACCAGTAAAACCCATGATAGTGGATGGAGACACTGATATTATATTTTATTTCAAAATATCAAAATAAAAAATAAAATTTTCTATTTCTGATATAATAGCCCTCAACTTTAATCTGAGCTTTTATGAGCATTGACATTATCAGTATATTAAGATATTGGCAAATACTTGATGCATACTTGAAAAATTACAACAATAATATTATCATAAATGGTGTTAAATCACTTGAGAAAGGTTAAATACAGAGAGCAAAATCATTTAGGAAGTGACACAAAAGTAGCACTGGTGTCTTTATGGGTTAATAACCCATAAAGCATAGACGGTTCACAATAGTTATTTCCATATTCCATTCACCCAGAGTAGGATGGAACTAAGAAAACACAACAAGAAAAAACACATTTTTATTTTACCTAGATGTTTTCACTTTAACTCCCAGTTTTTTAATCACATCATCTTTTTGCATCTCATTGTGCTTTTTCTTTATATTTATATAAGTTACATTTGTCTTTTCATTTAGTAGACTGGAGTTCAATTAATCATATCATATTGAATGTGGAGGATTAGTACAATTACTATGTTTACTTACTTATGTAATAAGTATAATTAAACTATTATTGGACTTATAAAGGGGTGGTGTAATGCAATCAGACTGGATAATGATATTGTTCACTGCAATTAGCATCAGCTCAGACTTCAAGATATGGTAATGACTGGTAGCTATGTACTGTCAAATGTATATGTAAGTATTTTATATAGTCCTGTGGTTTTCAGGGTCTGATGCCCGGATCACCACCAAAATCTAATAATTTCTAGATCTCCCCATGATCAACCTACCCTGAAAATTTGATCAAAATCCATCCATAATATTTTGAGTTATCTTGCTAAATAACACAGACAAACAAACGCTAGCAAAAATATAACTTCCCTGGCGGAGGTAATAAATACACACACACACACACGCACACATATATATATATGTATGTATGTGATGCACGGGCTGATGTATAAATGACCCGCAACTGACCATTTTTTAACTATCTTACCACAACTCGGACCGCAATAAATGTATTTAAAAAGGATGGACCTGACCCACTTCTTGACCCGCATTTTTACAAAGTAGTCAAGGGTCTTTATGAACATCACATGACCTTACTCACATACCTCCATTTATTTCTGTGTTAAAATTCGATGTCATTGCAACGTGCAGCATCTAAACCAGGGGTTGACAACCTGTAACCCCCAAAGAGACATTTGAACCCAGTTTCCAGGGAAAAGAAAACACTTGGGGAGCCCCTCATCATCTTTAAAAATCTCAGTGAATGTGTCCCAAAACTGTTCGTAGGTTTCCGAAGCTTCCACTCTCCCGACTTAATTTTTTCTCTAGGTCCCTCCATACCATTGGATACTGACGATGTCGTACATCACCTTCACGGCACTTAAAGGTGCTCTGCCACGCAAAAATGTTTGTAGTTGTGTTGTTTTTTCTTAAAAATATGTTGGGTCCATAGGTGTGAATGGTGAATTTCTGTATGCTATTGACACTGACAAGAACTAAGTAAAAAAATATGATCAATCATTATTGCTGGGCACTGTGGCATGTTATTGGATGAGCCCCCCCTCCACACACACACAGGGTCCACAACATTTACCTTCCATGGGGCCCACAGCTTGTCGCGATGCTCCTGAAATCATCTGACTTCATTTAACCTTAGAAAACTAATGTTAAAATTATTAACATCATCACTAACATTGGGTATATTTTAACCCATATAGTATCCCAGATAAAATGCAGTTTTCATCAATTTATGGAGAAGTTCAGCACTACATTCCAAATTGTAGTGCTCTCCTTTAACTTCGCAATATACAATATCACATAAAATGACCTAGGTAGCATGGGGACAATGAAAATCACATGACAAGAACTGTGTGGATGATAATCACCTGATGTTAGTGTTCTAGGGTAAAAGGATATTGATTCTCCCTAGGTTGGGATGTTCTTATACCATAGGACTCCTGACATACCAAACATCAACTCATTGACTTAAGCCAATTCAGATACTTCAAAAAGCTAAATAAAGAGGGAAAAAAAATACTTGGAAACTGCCACAAATGTAGTATTTTTATGGGTTAAGCTCTATTTGTACTAGTATTTCCTGTGAAATTCAGGCCATTTTTAATAATCGTGATCTTAATCCTATGCAAATAACCTTCCAATTTTCAACAAACACAGAGATCCTGTGATTTAATTAGCCCCATGTGAATTGACATCTTTGTGATTTCTTGCTTTTGCTGCCAGGATACTGTGCCTATTTAATTTTGAAGATGTTGGTGGGTGGCTGGTGATAATAATTGAGGCTTTCAAACATCAGGAGTCACACTGTATGCAAACCACTGAAAGAGGAAAGTTCAATTCTGACGAAAAGCAAGATCTCAAAGATAATGAGATAGATAATATGCATAACAATATTCTTTCAGCAGTTATCTGTAAGTGGTGAGACTTCACATCAAAGTTCAGAAATGATGTCCGGAAATTCTTATTAATAGCCACACTTCACTTATCCAGTGTGACCGTCTATCATCAAACAGACAATTTCTGAATCACTGAAGGTCCACAGGTTATATTAGTCCTGTACAAATAGACGCTTCGAATGTTTTTTATGTAGAATTCAGTGTTTTTTGGTGTATCTTTAGTTTATAAGTCTGAACTCCAGGTGCTTTAACACTGCAAATAACTAAATAATTAACCCTTTCATGCATGAATTATGAGGACCTTAGTCAAGATTTTTTTACCCAAGTGTTTTTATTCCTCTTTAAGCCTGAAAAACGTTTTATGGAGTCACAAAAATGTCCACTCAGCTGGAAAACGTGTGTTTAAGGCCCCATTCACACAGCAATGCAACAAGGTTTTGTTTTGTTCTGGATAGAAATGATATGGCGTCCACACTGGGAACGGGTCAATAACATGCCAACGAAGCACGTGCTGAAAACCATGCAGTACACATGCCACACCTCTAGGTGCATTGTAAGACAGTCCCACCAGATATGTCAGAACAGTAGAAGTAAAGCACATATAGCGCATATAGCTGCTTATACCAGCGTGAAACACACCAGGGAAATAAACAACAATAAGAAGGTGTGTGTGTAGGCGTCTCTGCTGCTCGTTTTGTTGGTTTAACCTTCAGTAGATTTTCCTTCAATAACATCAGTAAACTGAGCAGTGACTGCAGCTCTGCTACTACCACTACTCTGACGGTATCTGTCTCATGATGGTGTCTGTCTGGTTTACAAATGAATGTTGCTCATGTAACTGCTATTTGTTCTGCTCATTTGGTTGTGACGTAGATGATTTCAAATCCACACAGCAACGCAATGACACCGTTGTCCCATCTTTCCACTCTGGAAACCAGTCTCAAAAGATTTTTGGGGCACCCAAAAGGCCATCGCTGTGTGGACGTGAGGCCAAAACGAAAACAAATTGTATTGGATTCACTTGAAAACATTGCTGTGTGGACAGGGTCTAAAACACAATATCAAAACACTGAAATAAAACAATTTAATGCAGTTTTTGTTTAAAAAGAGACTGTTAATTACAGTCTAATAACAAGCAATTGATTTACACATAAACATGTTAATGCAGATTAGGTATTAAGAACAGCCAAGTTACAGTAATAATATGAACTGACTGATATGGAACTAAAGCAACAAAACCCATGAATATACAAGAGGACAACTACAGAAGAACTGTCCTCTGTAGAGACCAGTATGCATCAAAGGGTTCAATAAATAAATACTCTACATAATTTCTATTTTTCTTCCCCTCCAAAAGGGAGACAAGGGGCATTGGTTTTGGTTCAGTTTTTAACAGCAAAACTGTTGGTTAAATTCTCACCTAATTGGCTTTTTATATTGCTACAGATCCCAAAGACATGTTATTAGAGTTTTGGAAAAGTTAGTTCATGTATAAAAAAATTTAATGAATTTTTTAAAATGTATTTTTCTCTCATTTACTTACAATAGGTGAAACTGCATGTCTGTAAACCATTATTATTTTCAATTTGCATACTTCAAAGTTGACACGTATATAGAGGAAAGATATAAGTTTGTTGTGGCTGCCACCACTTGTGTTTGGTGAGAATATTTCATAAAACAGTGCAGTAAAGTTATTTAGTTTTTTGTCTTGAGATCAAAGTGCATGAATTAGTGTGGATTTAAAAACCAATACAAAATACTGAGCTAATGGTTCGTGTTTCTGTTTTAGCGGTCTGTGCCTGTTGCTGGATGGTCCTCCTTTATTTCCTGTCTCTGCTCACATACTCTTAATGAAAGAAACAACCATTGCCTTTCATAGACACTGTGTGCATAGACCTGCTCTCTAACCCATGTTTTATTGCATCTCTTCTTTATTATACTTCTGTGCCCTTGCTCTTGTTATTTCATACCATTTAATTACTTGAACTATTTTTATTGCAGTCCAGCTTTGATTGCCTGGAAATGTGACCTCGTTCTTCAGCTCACCTCATGGTCAGGTCATCATAAATGAGATGCACTTCTTAATTAACCTATTGTGAATGAGGTGAGAGGAGAGACGCAGGGACACACTCGTACTGTTAGAGATGGAGCACTGAAGAAAACAGATATTGTATGATTGGCATTTCCTAATCCTTCCTTGAAAGCAAAGACAGTAAAACACAAGGGAATTAGACCAGGACATAACAGACCCTCAGGACCTTTAGACAGGACACATATCAGTTTATACTGCAGTGTCTACACCGCATAAGTTTGTATTCATGCACTATAGCTTTTTCTGACTCCTCTGTTTTGTGCATTCATATGAAGGGGTAGTGTTGTTCCCAGTTCTCAGTTAGACAGAGGGGAGGGGCTAATGCGGAGGGCTGTACAGCCTGGCAAGGGAATGCTTAGTCATGGGGACAGCCATGGATCAGTTGGTAGAGCAGGTCGTCCAACAACCAAAGGGTTGGTGGTTTGAATTCTGCTCTGTCCTAGTTGGTATTTTGTGTCCTTGGGTAGGACACTTTACTCTGCTTACTTCCAGTGTCACTCACACTGGTGTATGAATTATTATTATTATTATTATTAGCATTATTAGCATTAGCATAAGTATATTAGCATAGCACTCTGTACGCAAATTTTACCCAAGAAGACAAAACTCAGCCCAAATCTAGGAGATAAATATAATAATGAGATAACAGACAAAAACCCTGCCCGTAGAGAATTTTCAAAGCTTTTATAAGATAATGTTTGTCTATTGGATTCAATAAACCTGATTGAATGCCAACCAGCTCCATCTACACAAGTCAGTCTCCTTAAATTCTAATAGGCCCTCATGAATTAATCTGAATCAGCAGTTTCTTAACACACAACCTCGACAAAATGTCTGTTACTTCTTCTGCAAATGAGTTTAAATTTTCACAAGTGGAGATGAAGATCACTGTGAGCTAGAAACTCAACAGTGGATCGTTTTCAAGATTTCCACTCTGAAATGTGTCTCCAGATTTTTCCATTTTCAACCCGGAAAAACGGAATTCTCATATAAACAAGTTACTTCCGATAAAATATTTTGTCATTTTTAGCTGCAGTCTTTCTCATGTAAACAGGTTCTAAAACTAACTTAACATTTTCTTACTTTTACAGTGTTTATAATATCAGACATAAAGCTATATTTGTATTAAAATAACAAATAATCATAGTCATTTTCCTTATCAGACTATGAACAGAGGGGTAGAAAAATGTCCCATAATTCTTTTCAAGTCATCAATTCAAATCATCCCCCTCCCCACAAGTCCCAGCACCTCCACTTTATAAATTAAGTACCAAACTGTAACAAATATGTGGGAGAAAAAGGGGAAAAATTATAGAATTTCCTCAGCTGGAACCAGATCAATGATAAGAGTCAGGAGGGATATTTTGTCCAAGAGTGGAGAAGACAGGGAAGAGAATGGATTCAATTTAGAAACAGATTTTATTCCTAACATGCACATCAGAAATAAAAAAAAAGAAAAACACCAGGGTACAAATATCAAACTGGTGATATTATCAAGTCAATACCTAATTCATACTGTCTCGGTATTGTCTTTTTAATCTGATTTCCAAACCCTAATCCAATTCTATCCACAAAAAAAAAAGAAAAATTAATCAGCCAAAAACACTAGTTTTCTGATTAGGAAATGTAATCTGTGTGACTGTTTTTCTGTCTTGCCTTTGTTTGAATAATTGTGCTGATATATTTACTTTGTGTTGAGGCAAAATCTAATAATGCCCTGCACTGCTGTTGTTTTCCTTCATTTCAAACTTTTTTTCTCAAATTTTATACATTATGCTTCCTCTTTTGACCAATAAACTAATGCATTTTTTAACATCCCACATTAAAAACATGATAAATGGGTTGACAGAGTGTGGCAAAGTTAAAAAAAAACTAAAATTGAAGAGAAAAAAAACCATTCATTTAGACCCAGAATGAAATGTAAAAAAAATCTTATTCTCTACAAAGTAATACAAACAGTAATGGTAAATACAAAAGTAGTCTGATTCCTCTGCTAAACCTCCTCAACACTAAAAAGCTAATTAGCTCATTATCATACCTGCCTATTCAGGTAACCATACATAACCTATATGACAACTGCAGTGTTCACAGTTACACACAGTTTACAACATTTCACAACATTACACAGGTTACAGTGAAATAACTTTATCAAGGTACAGATGACTCACCTTGGCTCAACTGGATAATTGCTGAGTCCTCCTCAGGGAAAAATACAAAAATCCACCTCGAGGGCTGTGATTGGCTAGAGCCGCTGGGGGGCGTGGAGTGCCTTCCAGGCACAGCTGCCTTGGAGGCTTGGTTGGGGGTTCAAAACCCCATCAAGCGGACAAACAGCTAATTTTGGTTCTTTGTTTTTGCTTCAAAGAGTGCTATATATTACCATTTGTATGGTTATAACAGGCATACTGTAGAGTCTGAAGAGCCTCTACATGTGTTTTATAGTGATATTAGCACATATTTCAGTTTAGCAGCAGCTAATGAACCAATCACAGCCATGTAGTGAAACAACTAATCACAGCAGAATAAAGTGTTGCTCCTACTGATTCAATCTAGCAGAAAACTTGACTGGATTATTTATCCCTCTCTGTCACACCTACCCAAACAACAGCAGCATCAGTTTGTTTTTTTTTTCTGAAAACACAGGGTCGTTCAGGTTAGCGTCCTAACTGCTATATGTAAACACTATTAACACTGAATGAAAGTGTTAGGTCTTGTTCACAATGATGATAATATAATGTGATTTATATATATATATATATATATATATATATATATATATATAAAAATGTTCCCCTCGCCCCACGTGGGCGGTGTCTCCTTCAGACTCGGGTCCTCTACCAGAGGCCTGGGAGCCTGAGGGTTCTGCGCAGGATCTTAGCTGTTCCTAGCAATGCGCTCTTTTGTACAGAGATCTCTGATGTTGTTCCTGGTATCTGCTGGAGCCATTCTCCCAGCTTCTGCCCCTAGTGCTCCGATCACTACTGGTACCACTGTTGCCTTCACACTCCACATTTTCTCTAACTCCTCTTTCAGCCCTTGGTATTTCTCAAGCTTCTCATGTTCTTTCTTTCTGATGTTGCTATATATATATATATATATATATATATATATATATATATATATATATATATATATATATATATATATATATGTTTTAACATTTTAACCTTGTGAGACCAAGTAATACATTTTTATCCATTGTACCAGACAGAGGTTTTACAGTTTTACTTAAAAAAAAAAGCTATCCACTGCAAGAAGCATGCCATAATAAATTTAATTTATTGGGGACAAAATCTAAAAGATTGTCTTCCTCATTCATATGTCTCAGTAGGTTAAAGTAGAAATATTACAAATAGTTAAAGTTGATTATAGGTGAAGTATTTGTAGAAATATGTACGATTCTACACTATTGAATTGATTGATTGATACATTGTTTTACAGAGACAATAAAATATATTAAAATATTAACCAAAACACAACACAACGCAGACAGTGGTTACACAGATTCATACAATATTCAATATAGTTGCAGACAAAGCCTTTGATTTCATGGAATAGTCTCGTCCCTGTCGTTGAGTCTGTTCTATCTTGTAATCTCACAGGTTTGGTCAGATTTACCAGTTGTGGTTTTATCCTGTAAGCTGCTGGTTCACTGTTGGGAAAAGAGGAGCCTCATTCCTGGCATGTTAAAGTGGAACTCCTAAGTACGCACTTAACTGGTGTGTGTGTGTGTGTGTGTGTGTGTGTAGACACAGAAGTAAGATGGATACAGTATTAAGGACTAATTCCAGCTTTTGGGAGTTTAAATCCCCTCTTTTCTTAGCATCATCACCGCAGACCTACACCACACCACCACCGTCAGCTGCTCCCTCACTTCTCTGTTTTTAACCCACGATGAACCAAACATCCATTAACAACTACAATCATTCATGGATATACATACCTGTAGATCCATTAATCCCATCAATGCATGTAAATGATTTGTGTAAAATACAGTTCGTCATCTGTTGCACAATAATATGTCAGTTCAGTGGATATTTTTTAGCTCATCTGGTGATGAGCTATTTGTCCGTCATCCACAATTAACTAAAATCACTTCTCCTCAATTCCAGTTGATTCGTTAGATAGATCTAAGCACTGAGCACAAAAAGTATCACTTTGTCAAAAAATTTGCCTTTGAAAATAATTTGTGTACAACTTTATTTTTCTACTCTGTAACTAAAATCACTACTCTTATCTCACTTCTCAAAAGATTGTATTTCCGATTGATTCACTGAGTTCAGTTTCAGTCAAAATCAAAGAAAGTAATTGCCCCAATATTAGTTAACATCTTTGACCACAGTAATATGTCATTACCCAGTTACCTACTTATGTTCAGTCAGATGTCACTCCAGAAGAGCTTCAGGGGTTTCCTATACCATTCACCCTGTTTTTGGTATTTGTTGATTAAAAACACGCCAGACACAATTGATTTTATGATCTATTTTATGATCTACCTATCTCTTTTGTTGATAGCAAGACATCACAGCTATGAGGCCTGGATGAGCACAGAGACATTGGCACTATCTTTGTAACTATATAATAAATAGGTTCAAAAAGTTAAAAATATTTCAATCACATTGCTTTTTTCATGCCTAAAGAGGACTAAAAACACTTAGGGAAATTTTTTTTTAACTAAGGTTCTCATAATTCATGTATAAAAGTGTTAAGTAGAAAGAAATACTACATTTGCACTTAAAAATATAAAATATTGAGCCTAGTATGAGAGTAAAGAAAGGTTAAAAATAGGGCGAAAATGTATAATAATTGTCAATTGTCAAAAAGCAGGATTGGATTGGATTGGCGAATTTACTCAACATCCCCCTCCTCTCCAACTTTTTATTTTTTTTATTTTTTATTTTTTTAGGTGGGATAGCTGCCACCATGTTTTCCCCATTGTACATGTGTACGCTCCATCCATTTCCATTTATTCCCCAATAAATCCAAGCAGCTGGTCACTCAGTGGAACACTGCTCTCTGCCGTTTCCCATGTTGCGCAGATAACAACCATACACACTCACAACACAGTTCGTCACTGTCATGCACCCGATGTGGATCAAACAAGTCATGCAATCAGTGAAGCACCTCGAAAAAAACCAATGGCCACAGATGTGAGCAATTGATTCTGCGGTTCAGGGGGTGGATTGTGCATCTCATGTCACTCTTGCCTTGGAAATGTTCTCAACCATGGCTTGACTGTTATTGTTGTTGAATAGTAATATTCACCTTCCTACTGTTTTCAGTTTTAACAACAAAAAAGAAAGCCTCTTAATTTAGCATCTACTGTTGTTATTGTACATTTTAGAAGTAAATGATCTTTTTTTTTTTTTTTTACCCAGAACCAAAGAAATGTACATACATTCTAATTGGATTACATTACATTTAGTCGACACTTCTATCCAAAACTGGGGGGAAATACAACTGTAGCAACAGGAAGACTGAACACAAGGAAAAGTTTATTTATTCTTTTTTCTTTTCTTTTCAGGACATTACACATTAATGGACATACAGACATATATGTAAATGTGCCAGTTTATAGCACAATGGCTAATTTCCATCTGGTGTCCAAATAGGCTAAAAGTTTAGAAAGTGAGAAAATAAAAGCACACATGTACCATTGGTAAAACCATTAGTAAAAATTACAAAAAGTACAAATGCATAAGAAATAATAATCATCATATTAGTAGAAAGAGGGGGGAAAAGACCTAGAATAGGACTGTGTGTTAGAGGTGTGTGTGTGTGTGTGTGTGTGTGTGTGTTTAAGATATGTGTGTGTGTGTCTCCCTTAAGTCTTCATACACAAACATTTCTTGACATAAATAATTTTTATTTATATCATATGCTCTACATAACTACCATTTAAGTTTCTTTATTCAAATGCATTCTTTGGATTATTTGACATAATCACTACTACTACTACTATTAACTACTGCCACTACTGCTATATATATATATATATATATATATACATATATATATATATGTGTGTGTGTGTGTGTGTGTGCTTTACAATTGCTTTCAAAGTATTTTTCCCCTCCAAAAAAACTAGAATGTGTTTTTCTTCTGTGCATGACCAGATCTTTGTTGTATTTCAGATTGTATTTTTTTTCCTCCTGTCAAATACTACTGTCTTACTATTGACTTTATTTTGTTGACTAGGTTTTCAGAGTTATTTCAGTGCATTATACCCTCTTGTCTTCAGTGGTGTTGTGTCTTTACTAGTATAAATGCTGTCTTATAACTGCTCTGTGTCTGCCAGTGGATATTTTTCAAGTAAATCGTGTATCAGATGCTGGTCCAATTCTGGCAGGGTGGTTTGTTATTGAGCAAAGGTGATATTTTTTTGTGTGTTTGTTCTCACTCTTAAGAAATCAGGCATCTGTGCCGACTGAGTGTTATGGACATCCAATGGTTCTGCGAGGTAGGTTTCTTTTTTCGAGTGTTTCTATTACATTAAATGAGCTCAAAAGAGGGAGAACGGTTGAGAGAAAGAGACAAAAGGGAAGATAAAGAGAGAGAGTGAGAGAGATGTAATCTGTCTCCAATCGATTGGCTGCACCTCTGACCACTCCTGGGATCTCACTATCATTTGTTTCCATCTGTCTGCCTCCTTCCATTTTTTTAAGGCTCTTTTTAATTCCTTTTCTCCTTATTTTTCACTTCTAATTCCCATTCAATTAAGGCTGGCTGTATTGGCTGACCATTGGTTAATTGCTCAGGGGCCCTCGATGGAGATCAGCAGACCTTAACAAGATGATGCAGTCAACCTCACACTGTTTGAAATGTGTGAATATGTGCATTTGTGCATTCAAGCATCTCCATTAGCTGTTTGGTCTCTTAACAGTTTGCCTTTAATGCACATTTGTGAATATTAGCTTATTTAAAACACCAATTTATTTTTTGAAATAATTGATAGTTTCATGTCCTTGTTGTGCAACATATAAATGTACTTACAATGGGTGCAACAGTACAGGTAGTTCCACAGTTTGGTCTGTACCTTGGTTTTTAGGCCATGGTTTTGTGCATAAATAGTACAGTTAATTTAGCCTTTTTTTTTGTTTAGTTTGCTAGCAAAAAAAATTACAATAGCAGCAAACCATATTACTGTACTGAATAAAACAACACTTTCCATACTGAACAATGGCAAGGCAAGGTAAATTTATTTGTATAGCACATTTCATGTATAGGACAATTCAAGGTGCTTTACATAAAAACAGAAACAGAACAGAAGAAAATTATAATGATAAAGATGCATTAAAAGACAATTAAAATAGAGACATAAAAACATTTAAAAGCAAATGAGAATAAAATCTCCAGTGAACAATAACAGTGTAACCCATTCTTATTCCTTTACTTGCATACAGTCATATAAAGCAGATAGCTGCACATGTAAAGCCCAACTGGATCATTTTTAAGTAAATGAATTCCTGTCCTGCATAGGGATGTAAAAGGAAATGCAGTATACAAACACCACAGTTATCTACTGTACGCATTTCCTTGAAATAGCGTGTCATGATACTGTATTTGTCCTGCACTGGGTCAGATACCTGTGGGAACTTAAAAGTGAGTTACTGTGGAGCCCAAGTGTTTATTCATGGTTCATGTCAGGTCACGGGTGCAATGAACATGGGTACAGATGAGTGCCGGTGTTGGAAGCCTGGTGGACCAAATGGTACATGGTTTTCTGATCCATAAAAGGCATCATCTGAAAGAAGACGGAAAGAAGTGTTATTAATTCTTTTCTGCATATTTTTCGTTCGTTCATCGTCTCCTGCTTTATCCGGATCAAGAAGCTACCCTCACCCCAGCTACTTCAGTCAGTTCCTCTAGGAGAATCCCGAAGCGTTCCCAGGCCAACTGAGAGATATAATCTCTCCAGCTTGTCCTGGGTCGGCCCTGAGGTCTCCTCCCGGATGAACATGCCCAGAACACCTCCCCAGGGAGGCATCCTCACTCGATGCCTGAGCCACCTCAGCTGGGTACTCTGGACATGGAGGAGCAGCGGCTCTACTCCGAGCCCCTTCCAGATGTCTGAGCTTCTCACCCTATCTCAAAGGCTGAGCCTGGCCACCCTGTGAAGGAAACTAATTTCGGCCACTTGCACCCGTGATCTGATTCTTTCGGCCATGGCCCAAAGCTCATGACCTCATGAGGTGAGGGTCGGAACGTAGATCGACCGGTAAATCTGGCTTAGCTCCTACTTCACCACAACAGATCGGTTTAACACCCTCATTTACTGCAGATGCCGCCCCAATCCACCTGTCGCTCTACCACTCCATCCTTCCGTCACTTGTGAATAAGATCCTGAGGAGATCCTTACATATTTTTGTTAATTGAATCAATTTATTTACCATGAATAATGCAGTAAAATACTGCAAACATATAGAACATCTGTTTCTCTGCACAAAAAGCATATAGCATTAAGCTAGTTTATAACTCCCACCCTTAAGAACAACATCCTAGAGCTTTTTGAACATGTTTTGTTTCTTTGTCTTTTATTCATGTTATTAAGATGCTACATTATTCGTAGTATTTGCACCATCTACAAGAATCAATCCGACAACTTATAATCGGAATCCCGGACAAGCCCTCAAAATTTCACAATTTGGCTCAATACCCGACGTTTTCTGTACATTTCACTAACTTAAACTTTATGAAATTAAACCTAGAACTTATAAGGTGCCTCTGTTGATCTGCAATGTCTGTGTAGAGTCTGTGAAGAGTTAAAATGAGTTGGTGTTGGATCTCTGTGGTCTCACCTTTACCCATCAGCCTGATGAAAAAATCAGGGAAAAACACTAGGCTATCAAAAGATCAGGACCAAATGGGACCGACCCCAAATCACACTCCCTGGCCTGTCTGTGAAAAACTGTGTGCAATTCCTTTTATCTGTAGTCATGTACCTGTGTATGTGTGTGTTAGTATGTCCAGCCTTCTCATCTCTTGAGCCTTTTTCAATTAGTTCACTGAACACACTCTGTACCCATTAGGCCTCAGGGCTTTGGCTCCGAGTCTGAGAGGTCTGTCAGCTGACTGGATAATTACTGAGCTAGTCCATCATTGACTCAAAGGTATGTTTCAAGCCATTGCTTATAATAGCAAAGCAAATAGATTTCACACACTGATCTTGATATTACTAATAAAAACTGCAGTACTGGAAAGAAAACGACCCCTCCAAACCATGGTACTGATTAAGCTTAGTATCTAGAATGCTTCTGGGACAATATTTCTTCTAAAACTCTAAGGCCTAAAAGACTCACATTTATTAAAAGTAATCCAAGTTCTCATCCCAATGTATCTTAAAAACTGTATTTGTGTGATAATTAGCTTTTTTTTTTTTTTATTAAAATTGAATTATTCATTAATTCAAGTCCATATTCAAAGATTTTTCTGAGTACTGACACTAGAATCATCATATTGAGCACTGGCCCTTTAAATGCATATGAGTCAGTTTACACCCCACCCCCTCCGGGTTGGTGGCTGTGCTGCTATGTCCTGCTCAACCAACAACTGAACATTGTAGGTAATCAGTATTTTCAGAATGGACTACAACCGCTGTTGCAGACAATTATGTTATTCTCAGAGAATTATTCATCGGAAGTCTCGACTTTATATGTGCAACTGTAATGTAGGTAGTTACAGGCATAACAAATTAAGAAGGAATTAAAACAGGTTGTAAAAATGCACTACATTTTGACTACAATGAATTTAAAGTTAGCTTTGCAGCACGTGGAGGGTTGAAATTCAAACTGTATGAAATTTTCCACAACCAAACAGCATATAAATGAACCAAAGACTAATAACAGTGGGATAAGCTAAATATGATCCCATTAAGAAAATGAGGAGCAGCAATACACTGGTACAGTCCTGATAAATACAATTGCATAAAAAAAATCCTGAGGCCACTAATGTTTTGGTCACTGGTGTCCTCTTCTGGCCTATTCTATTACATTGCATTCTATTTTGTACTATCAGGACATCCACGGTTGTGGTGCTCGGTGCCGATTGTTTAATTGTTTATTTTTTTTTTTTTTTTTTTCATTTTAATACCTGGTACAACTATAGAAGCATCTCACCCCATATAGATATATAAGTAAGGATAATACTTTGATTTCTTTACATGTCAAGATAACATCATGCAGTACAAAAAACAAATTTACATCAGTCGTATTTGGATTTGGCTTGTGTTGACTGTTGTTTGAGGAGTACTCTGTCCCATCCTTGATTGAACTTGAGTGCCTGCACACATGTTGGACCCTAATTACGTATCAGGTGGGAACAAATGAGCCACCTTCTAAAAGACAATGGGTTTCCTTTTGGTTGTTATGTGACCTGAAGAAGGCCAACTGGCTGAAATATTATCATATTCATGATTAAAAATCCTTCACCTGCAACTCGGGAGTGTGCAGCACTTTTCTGTGTTCTGAAGTGTTTTATCGGTTGCCAGCACCTCTGTCTCTGGTGTTCGTTTTGCACCTTCAACTAATAATTAAAATCACTCTAGTTCTTACATCAGTAGCTATGTCTTTGTACTGATAAAAAACAGTGCTTTTAAGCATTTCACATTTTCTTTTCTGTCTGTTAGTCACATGATACACACAGGAGTTAATACGTGATTGCATAAGTATTGTTTTTTATGACTTTTGATGGTCTATATTTTTCCATGACTGTGAAAGGGACATTTAAAGGGATAATTCACTATTTTTCACATGAATTTGTATAGAATCAGCATCTTTACTCTGGTGCACCCACAGTGTCCAGTGAGTCGAATTCGGGTCCAGTTTTGGTCAAATGAGTAATATATTTGCATAACAAAACCATCACAGAACAAAAACTCACACCTTGTAATTGCTTGGAGCTACTTTCTCTCAATAGCAATCAATGTATGCTGTACTTTTATCAGTTGTTCAGCAGTGTTTGCAGCTGCTATGTGCAGGCGCACAGCTGTTAGCAGTGATCGCTATTGAGAGAAAGTAGCTCCAAGCAATTACGAGGTGTGAGTTTTTGTTCCATCACGGTTTTGTTATGCAAATAAATCACTCATTCAAACATATTGTTTTGAGAAGAAACATCTTTTATGTTGCTGACCCCAGGAAACCTGCTAGGACTACTTTCGCTTTGACTGAAACCGGACCAGAACTCGACTCACAGGACACTGTCGGGGGTAAGTCACTGTGGGTGCAATAGAGTACAGATGCTGATTCTATACAAATTCATGTGAAAAATAGTGAACTATCCCTTTAATTCAACAGTAGTTTATAATGTTGATTTTCTTCACTCCTTATTTGCATCACTGCCAGAAATGTGAAGAAATCAGAAGGGAAGTTCTGAAAACACTGTTCTATGCTCACTAACCAGGCTAAAGCAGCAGCAGGAAGTTTGTTGTGTCCTAAATGAGGTGACAAATTCACGTGGTGTCACAGACGTATCAAAATTTTGATTTGGCCTGATGATAATGTGATTTGAGACTAATGAACTCAGAGCTGTGGTTTTAATGATGCAATTGGTGCCCAGTTGTGTAGTTTTATTTGTTGTGGACCCCTGGTCACTTTAAGAACCTCTGATTTACGAAAACAGGAATATTTGATACGAGTGTGAAGGGCATTAACTTCTGTTGCCACTGCCTTCT
Organism: Siphamia tubifer; assembly: GCA_020466265.1. NCBI lineage: Eukaryota > Metazoa > Chordata > Actinopteri > Kurtiformes > Apogonidae > Siphamia > Siphamia tubifer. Next base: position 21,439,119 of record CM035786.1, on the reverse strand, counting down.
CACATATCAGTTGTGAATTGGTTTTGTTTGTGTAAATAGACAACATGTATGCTATTATTAAACTTTTAGCTAATACCTTTATTGCAGCTGTTTGTAAAGTCATTGTTAAATTACCTTGACAGGGGGTGCTGTGAATTGGTGCATGCCATGTGGGTCATTAGTACTTTGTGTCATGGCTCAGGGAAACTTAACTGCTGAGATGTACTGTCAGAAAGAGTGCAAAGGCTAGGGTTGGGTTCCGAAAGGATTTCATTTGACACTGATACCAAACCAGTACTTTCAAAATGGTATTGGTTCCTAAGTGATATTTAAATCAGTACTTTAATAATAACTTTTTTTTTTTTATTACAACCAGTGATTTAGGTGATTCAGCCGTAACATCAAAATTGAACCAATGACTTGCCTAACCACTTTATCTGACAGACGCATAAACTCTGAGCTGCATTTCTGCTACAACTTATTAACCTTTTATTAAGCTAGCATCACATGTCATGTTACTAGTTGAGGAATTCACAAACACCAGGTACTTATTTGTATTTGGCATTAAAAGTACTCACACTATCCCTGTCATGGTCCAGTATCTCCACAGTACAAGTTTTATCACTTTGGTCTCTCATTCCCACGCTTGGCTGAGTGGTTAGCGCTCCAGCCTCACAGCAAGAAGACCCAGGATTAGTTCCTGGACCATTCTGGCCTTTCTTTGTGGACTTTACATCTTTCTCTCCTTGTGTCTGGATGGGTTTCCTGCATGTGCTCTGGTTTCCGCCGTCACCCAAAAACATGTTTGTTAGGGTCAAATCCTCCAGCCAGGTGATTCTGACCATTACCCTGGCTTCAAATCTGGAGATAGGTACCTGGGCGCCGCCCATGGCTGCCCACTGCTCCTTACAGATGCTCCAACAGCGTCAAAGAAAGGATGGGTTAAATGCAGAGGACAAATTTCATTGTAAGGTGTATAATGACAAATAAAGTATTCTTTCTTCTTTCTTTCTCGTATTTTCTTTTCTTTCTATTTTTTTTCTAGGCTTAGTTCTTCACGGAGGCTTAAGACCAGGGGTGGCCAACCCTGGTCCTCCAGAGCCACAATCCAGCATGTTTTAGATATATCCCTGATCCACCACACCTGACAGTCATTATCATTCTTCTGCATTTGAATCAGGTGTGTTGGAAGAAGGATACAGGGTTGACCACCCCTGCTACAGATGTGCTACAAGTGCTTCATTAAATTAGGCGTATTTCAGCCTTTGCATGTAAATGTCTTGAGACAAATGTTGCATATGGAAGAATCTGGATCTTCTTGTGAACTTTAATCGCACGTTCGATGTTTTCACCTTTGATGCATTGATGTCGTCTGCACTGTCCTGTGTGTGTGCTGCCGTTAATAATGGACGAGGGCTTAATTAAAGAACAGTTGCAAATACAGCAAAATAAGGTACCAAAATTCACATTACATTTCGGTTTGGTTACTACCGTTAATGTTTGCCCTGGTTCCACACTTACTGTATACCGACTTTTGGTACCCAACCCTAGCAAAGACTGTTATTATTATTAATATTTCTGTCTGCATGTCAGAAACCATTGCTTATTGTTTTAAATACGCTGAGCAGGTTTGTCTACACCTGTCAAACTGTGCTTAATTGTGCTGTTCTGCTACTACTTACTAATAGTAAAACCAGTTGCCAGGTTTATTTTCTGCTCTTGAGTGCTGCACTTCACAGAGAAAATCATACATTTCAGGTCTGACATAAGTGGAAAGAAAAACAAAATTGCCTAAAAGAACAATTTCCTGTTGTGCAGTTATACTTTTTCCTCAGATGCACTGGGCTATGGTTTCAACTATCGAGGATGAAAGCATGTCTGGGATATTTCTACTTAAATATTTTGTGTAATATTATGTCTTTATTCAATTCAATTTCAATTTCTTTTAATATTATCACTGCAATTAAAAACATGCATTTTATTATATTATTTGTACATTATCAACAAGTAATCTCAAGGAACATAACCCATAAAGATCCAAATATAGGCCAGTAACTAAAAGCATCGAAAAATATTGATACCTTTAGAACCAATAGGACACTACCAGTCAATACTTTGGACTCACCTGTTTTCTCTTTATTTTGTAAGACTCTTGACATTGTAGATTCTCACTGAAGGCATCAAAACTATGAATGAACACAGATGGAATAATGTAGTTTAACAGCTTGTCTAGATTTCTTCGTTGTTAGTGCATTAACAATATCAAAAAATGTCTTCTTTGCCAATTCTTTTGAAACTTTTTTGAGGAAGAACCTAACTTTCAACATATGCAAATTAAACTATTTTACATGTGCTCAAACATTTTTCTTTGTCGAGATCGTTCTGTGTTCATGTTCCAGCTTCTTATTTTTAGTTCTTTCTAATCATTCATCAATGAACTATATAAACTGGAACAATGCAAATAAATGCAACTAAACAGTGAAAAATAATCAGCAAAACTCAACAAAAACACACTAAAGCAGCACTATTACTATTATGTACAGTTATTACAAGAAGTCAACACAGAAGCACAGCTAAAGCGTCACTAAAATGCTGTTAAAAGTCATAAACATCTTCCATCTCTCACTCACACCAACCTTCTGCTGCTTTTAGCTCCGCTGTGACTTATATATTACACTATATTACCTCACAATTTTGACTTTTAATTTCACTATTTAAAAATGTTATCTTAAAATTATGCTTTTTAAAAAAAAAAAAAATGTCATACTTCTAACTTTTTTTTAATATTGGATTACTTTTTCATCTCTTTTATTTTCCTTTTTTTCCCCAAACTTTTTTTTTTTTTTTTTTTTTTTTTACCAAACTGAGTAGATGTGACCTGATCAAACACAATTTCTTCACTTTTAAAGGGTTTAATTTTAATACTTTTGAAACTTTTCAGATTTTTCCTGGTTAAATAAGTATTATTGCATTCATGGCAACAAAAACAATTAGTTTTACTTTTCTACTTTATTGAGAAATTGTACTTTTAACTTTTACTTAAGTAGATGAGTTGAATCTAGTATTTTTTCACATAAGTAGCTGACTTTATATATTATAGTTATATGACTATTATCTCACAATTTTGACTTTTAACTTCACTATTTAAAAAAGTTATCTTAATTTTTTTTTTCAAATAAGTAGCTGTACTTCTACTTAAGTACAGAATGTGGGTACTTTTAACACCTGTGATCAATACAAATATGAAAATAAAATGTTAACAAACTAAACAAAAGGGAAAAAAAGAACTATTAGATTTTTATTTTTATTTTTTTATTTATTTTTTTTTTTGGGGGGGGGGGTCTAAATGTCATACAATCAGTGTCATACTGTGGTGTTTGTACCAGTAAAGGGTTTAGTGGTTCAATGCTGCCTCCTATTGACACCTACTGAAGCAAGGCTAGAAGTACCTGACCAATTTGAATGAAACTTTATATAGGAAGTAAACACACACCAAAGAGACAGATGGGAAATTAAGTCAGAGTGTGGACTGGATGGTGAATGTGGAAACAAAGACATGAAAAGAAAAGGAAAAATACAGCTACTGAACTGACTCCAGTCATTATACAAAGAAAGAGGAAGTGTTTCAGGTGGAAAAGTTGGCAACAGAAGGATGCACAGAAACTCAGAATGTTTGTGAGAGGAAAAGTTGGAGAGTTGTGAACAGTGAAGATCACCTTCAATCGTATAGTGATTATTGAGTGAGTATCCAAGCTTTTAAAATGTGTACAGCTGATGATTATAATGGTACTCGCATGAAAATGGAAGTAGAATGACGTGATGAGTCGCATGATACCGTGAGTTCTTTCCGAAAATATCTGAAGTATACGAAGCAAAACAACAAAGCAGATTACAGTGGGAAGAGGACAGTGCTTCAATGTGCTGACGAGCAGAAATAGACTGTGGGAGAAGGTTCCTCTCAGATGTTTCTACCGTCAGCATTATAGTCCTAATGCTTAACAAACCATCCTTTTACAAAAACCTCAATAAATACCTGAACAAATATGAACCATCTGAAAAATCTGAAGAGAAGTTAAGTGTAATTTTACAAATATTCTGCCTGTTACTAAATGTTTAGTGCAGAGGTGTCAAACATAAGGCCCGGGGGCCAAATCCGGCCCTTCAAAGGATCCACTCTGGACCCTGGGATGAGTTTGTGAAATGCAAAAATGACATTGAATATATAAATAATTTTAGTTCAGGTTCCACATACATGCCAATTTAATCTGAACTGGGTCAGGTCAGTAAAATGCTAGCATGATATTGTATAAATACTCACAATTCCACAATGTTTCTCTTTGTAAATGTAAAAATGTTCATGTAATTTTACCTTATTTACACTAAAATGATTTTTTTTTCTTCACAAAAATACAAGTAACCTGAATAAATGAACATTTTTGAAATTTCTGAAGGGTAAGTTTACCAATCTACTGTGATCTGTAAATTGTAATTTACTTGTATAAATGATAAACTGAGACATAATATTGTTCAAACTGCATGTCATTTTCTTGAGAAATTTCAGTTGCTTCATGTTATTCACATTGTTTTAAAGGATGCAAACATTTTATCACATAACTGGACTTTTTTTGCTCTAAAAACATAGAGGAAAGTTTGGAGTTGACATTATTTTTTACTGTTATTATTCCACTGGTGCAGGTGTCTGCAGATCAAATGTGGCCCCTGAACTGAAATGAGTTTTACACCCCTGGTTTAATTTATTTGTAATGGACATGTGAGTTGTTCTGCACATGTGCGAATGACAAACTGATAGAAAATTGTTAATATTGTACTTGTTTTTCTCAACAAATGTCAAGTTGTTGATGTTATTCACATTTTAGGGGGAATTAATTGATGTAAACCAAGGTTATCAAACTCATTTTAGTTCTGGGGCCACATTCAGCCTAATATGGTACTGTATAGAGTGGGCCACACCAGTAAAATAATATAAATAATAGGATAACAATGTATAAATAATGACAACTCCAAAGTTTTCTCTGTTTTTGAGCGAAAAATCATATTCTACAATGAAAATTTTACATCTACATATCTTTGTACTTGAACATAACATGAACAAAAATATTAACAACCTGAAAATTCTACAGAAAAATAAGTGCAATATTAAGTTTGTCACTTACACATGTACATCACAAGTTAAAAATAACACTGGATTTACAAATACACACATTTGGTAACATTCAGAACATTGGTAAAATTCCACATACATTTCAGTTATTCATATTTTTTTTAACAGGCTTTTATTTATTTATGCCATTTGTTTGTACACTAAAACTAAGGAGAAAATTTGCGCTTTTCATAATTTATTGTTTATTTTGACTGTGGTCTGATCCATTTAGTATTGAATTGATGTCAAAATGATTTTAACTTCCTTTATTAATATCTTCTGTGTAATTTTTGCATTTCACAAATTCATCCAAGGGGTCAAATTGGACACTATGGTGGCCTGGATTTGGCCCCGGGCCTTATGTTTGACACCTGTGATGTAAACATTATCATAATGTGATTTTACTCTTTTCACTGTTATTTTACTGGTGTAGCCCTTTTCACATCATATTGGGCTGAAAATGGCCCCTGAACTAAAATGAGTTTGGCACCCCTGTTTTATATCGTTAGATAATTTTGGTCATGTGGGTCTTTCTGGGTTAACCTTTTAAACTTGCACTAAATTTGGCCTAAATTTCTTAATAAAGTCAATTGAATGCTGTTCTTGAACCATTTTAATAACATGCAGTTGGTGTTATATTAAATATTAAAATGAAAACTGGGATATTGGGGGCGGGTCCTGTTAAATGATGCAATAGATAAAACATTTGTGGATATTTATTGATGTTTTGATGTGTTTTGGACTAGATTTGGATACTTTTTTCTTTCATTTTGGATGTTTTTGTTGCAGTTTGTGTTTGTGTTTGTTAGAATATGGTTCATCTGTGGATAATTATGAGACATAAAGGTTCAGATCACCTGTTTGTCATTTGTATTTTGAACAAATAAGTGATTTTACCTGCTGTGGATATTTTCTATTTTATTTATTTTTTATTTTATTTTATTTCGGTCATAATACAAAACAAGGCACATGCACAAGGCAGGTAAGACACATTTTCACACATGATAAATACATTGCTTGACTGAAAAGTTTTAGGGCTGAAGCTTATTTGTCCCACCATTCCCATTACCTCACTGCTATATATGTCAAACAAAAACAAAACAAAAAAACCCACAATGCATGCAATGTTTATTTTATCTGTAAGTGGTTTATATCTTTCGATGTGTGAGAATCTCCATTGTCAAACTACATTAGATCATGTGACATTTGGGGCAGGTTTGGGTGGTTTGATTAACATTATTGAGCGGCTACTTCCAGCCTATATGTGGACTCTTCGAAGTTTATTAATTCACTCCTTAAATGAATTCCTCCAGCTTGAAAATCTAAGCATAGCATCGGATTCAGATTATTATTATTATCTATGTTATGGAATTATAAATGCAGATGTGGAAACTGCCCCAATCTCAGAATGAATTGAACATAATCCTTCAAAAACCTTCTTGGATCCAGACAGTGATTTGGATCAGTAACAATGTGTTCCTTGTGCCAGTAGGAACATTTGACTAAAATCCTTCCACAACTTTTTGAGTTATCTTGCCAACAAACAAACAAACCAACAAACAAACAGGAAAAACTCTGATGAAAACATAACCTCTTTGGCGGAGGAAATTAAAATCTCTTCTGTAACAGTCCTGGCCAAGACGGGCAGCAGCATAAATTACTTTTAATACTAGGTTAGCTCAGATCTTTCACAGAGGGAATGATTTCCACCAACACACCCAGCCATATGTGGGTTATAGAGTGAACATTTTGGATGAATACTGTGTATAAATAACAGGAATGCTGTAAGTGGCAGTAATAGAAACGTATATGGATGCCAACTGCTATAAAACACTACTCCTGCCTCCATCTCGTGCTGCTTGGTTGCGTCATCTATATGTTTTATTACAACATGAATATATTATTTCTTAAGTTTAAAATTAACACCATGCCTAAGCTTGAAAATGCATTTTCATACCAGCTCATTGGCCACACTAATATTCACTAATATTCGGATTACTATAGTAAATACATAGTCCGAGTGGCACAAAGTCAATTGTTGGAAAAGCATAAGTGTCAAAGAAAACGTAATAATAATAATGAGACTGACAAAAATACTGCAGAAACTAGAGATATTTCTCTTAAGATTTAAAAAGCCTGAGGCGTCTACTGCTGGATGTGAAAATAATGAACATAATAATCTATATCCACCTGCGTTGAAAGATTGTCAGAAGTAATGTGTGGGTCCCAGCTCTGTCTTTACATTCAGCAGTTTCCTGTCTTTCGTCGTTCTCTTTATCCTCCACAATCACTTCAAACCAATTAAAGTTGCTGAAAAGTCATAACCGACCAATGAGTTTAGCCTGAATTCTCTCTTTGTATTAAGCCGTCTTCTCTTATTTTTAACGCGGTTATTTCTTTCTGTCTCTCTGTGCCTCTCGCTCCTCTACTCAGAACAAATGCCAAAAGTGTAACAAATTTCCGTGACAATTACAATGCGCGTCTGCAGAGGGAGAAGCAAGCGAAGCAGAACAACTTGAAATGGCTTTATAGAAAGGACTCCCAGGCCTTTTAATTACACCACTATTGATTGCTGTGTGCAGGTTTCCCACATTCACTTACTGCTTTTTCTTCTCAATGCTGCATTTAATACCCTGCAGAGAACAGAACTGAGATGCTTTTGAATTTAGTCTCAGTGATTATATATCAGTTCTTTTCATTAGATGCCACTGGTTTAATGTAGAGCTCTGTGGGTGATAAAATTAGCTTTCCTTATTGCACGGAGTGACTAATGTTTTGTGCCAACAGGTGAGCAAAATGAAATTTATAAAATAAATAGATACATTTCATTGTTTACTGAAGGATTACAGCTAATTTATGTATTTTATCAAGGTATTTTAACTTTCCAGAAAGATTCCAAGACACTGTGGTTAGAGAACAGTTTATCCAATGATGTGTTTACCCCTTCATAAGACATGAAAAACAGAAATTAGAGCTTTAGTTCCAGCTGAATACAAAAGTTATCACATTAACACAAAAGACCTTATGCGACAGCGATGAGAGCGCATGCAAAACCATTACGTTTCCGGCGCACTGCATTTCTGTGATATACAGTAATTACTGTAGGTGTTTCCATGGTTCAAGTTTTTTTTTTCTTTTCTTTTTTTTCCTTTCTTCTCTTTTCTTTTTCTAATATTTAGTGCATGTGTGTGTGTGACCATCACCGGTCCATGGTTCATCTTAAAGTGGAACTGACCTTTATCCTGAGTTAAACAGGAATAAAACCTCCCATGTAAACAGGACTTATATGCCCTCCTGGTTAGCCTGCTAATTAGTTTAGTTCTGTTACTAGTGTGATTGATACTAGTGTTTTCAAAGTCATGAACAAACACAACTATTTGTTAGTAGTTGAGATTATTTGTGGTTGGTGTTTTCACTTTCTAGTTTCACACCGACCGTTTTCCAACTTCAGCCGGTCACAAAACCAACACAGTCATAGCCACGTTGTACATCATTAGGGTTAAGACATGCTGTGTCCAAACCAGTGGGTGACATCTCAGAGGGTTATTCGTCCTATTTATATACTGTCTATGGTGCAGGAATTGCCTTCTTAACATCCGTTTGCCCTTGTTGTGCATCTCCAGTGTTGTAGGGTTTACACTCGCTTATCTTCTTCCTCCAGTGTGAATTTTCAAAATCCAGATACAAATAGCCACTCTGGGATTTGGATGAAATGGCAGTAGTTTGTGATGACTCAGAGATGAAAGTAGGTCTGTGTAAAACTCTTAGTCCATTGTCCATTTCCTGTTTCAAACTGAGGGTTAAGGCCTTATTTATTCTCTTAACATTGAATATGGAAGTTTGTTAGTTTAGCCCCAACTATGTGATTTTTGACACAACAGCACACCATAAGAATAGCTAAGTTAACCCATAAAGACCCAAACACACACCATCGACCAAAAGAATCTACTGATCTAAAATGTTTAATTACTGTCGGTCCAATAATCCTATCAATACATGTAAATACATTTCATAAAATTCAGTTTATCATCTTTTCATGGTCATCAGATATGACCCATTTGGACATTCAGAGACTCTGTAGTTACCATGGAAACTCTGGCATCTTCTATAACATTGATTCACTATAGAGAAAAATTTATTTGGATTTGGACAAAGTTTGACTGGGTCTTTTTGGGTTAAAGGATATTAAAGAGAAGCACAGAACAACTGTCAAGTTGAAGTCTGTGTTAAAATCCATCTGTCCTGATGTGTTTTGTTGTTAATTTATTGTGAGTCAGTGTAGCACACATCACAACTCATTAGACAATAACACAGTAATTGATTTTAGGATCCACATTCATGATCTTGATCATTATTTCCCCGAAACGCAGTGTGTAGGGGATATAATGGTTTTGTGTGTGGTACCGCCGCTATGCCCTCTGCGTGTTAATGCGCTAACTTTTTAATGACTGGACGGATTTGTTCTAAATTTGGTGGCTAATGCTCTAGAATAGGTACATGAACTGATTAGATTTTAGAGGTCAAAACTTTCAAGATGGCTGAATTTTTTCTGGCCCATAACTTTTGAACAGGTGGATGGATTGCCACCAAAGTTGGTGTGGTAATTCTCTTGGTCAGGCACGTGAACTATTTCTTTTATGTGTTGTATTTAATTCATAAGTTTATGAATGGGTGAATGGGTGGACTGGAGTGGTTGAAATGATGGGTGACCTAAAGCACTGCATTTTGAGGACATACCTTTAGCAGTCGGAGACAACTGCATAGGCCTAGTTTTCAGAGGCATGTAGAAAATCCCTGAACTGAACTGAAAATGGGATAACTTGAAAATAACTTCTTTCACATTTCATTTAGCTCATGTAAGTCTGACTTATAGTGCCTTTAAATATTTTCATCAACTCTTAGAACTTAACTCCGACTCACCCCTTACCTACAGAAGCAGCACTATCTGTAAACCCATTCATCATGAAGGGGAATTACTTCATGACAAATGTCTCTAGCTGTCCTCTGTGCGTACATCTGCAGACTGAATACACAAACGGGCCACATGTTCCATCCCTGCTCTTTAGCCAAAGTCATTTGTGCCAATGTCAAAAGTGATAAATGGGTTATGTGGCGCCTATGAGAGAAAGCAGTGAATTTTTATAATGTATTAAACAGAAGCGAGAGGCTGAGCAGGCAGGCGGTGAGGGAGGACGGTAGCTAGAAAAGTGGGCTGTCATGCTGTGGCGCTGTGCTGTAGGCAAGGGACCTCTGTCACACACAGTCTGAGCCCGGCCTTCACATCTTTACTGGCACCTCATCTGGATTTCCCTCAGATATCCAGCCATCACGCCCCCCAGAGCTCACAGCCATCCAGCAAGGCAGCAGAACTGGCACTGGGCAACACCTACTCACTGCTCTGTCAGATGCATCACATGCCACCCTATGTATTTGTCTTTGAGCTTAATCTTGTTTTGTTTCTTTTTTTTTTTTTTGCCAAGATCCAGTTTACACTTTGTTACGTCCCAGCCCAGGGGTTCACCAGGATGTACATAAAAGTGCACAGACTGATCTCCCAACTCCCAATTATAGAAAACCAGTACAGAAAATCAGTCACAATTCAAAAATATTTATTAGAAACAACTTGAAGTGGATTGGGCAGGGCTCAAAACAACAACAAAAATCATCCTAAATGAATGGTCATAGTAAAATACAATAATGGCGTAAAGTCCCTGGACCAAAAACAGGAGAAAATAGGTAAAATTGACAACTTCCTGAAAACAAAATGGAAACGCAGTGTCCCTACAGAGCAGGGGACAACTACCCTCAGAATACAAATAATACAGAAATTATGACCATGTCAATTTCTGCATTTTGCTTGCCTGTCAAGCCTGACTGTGATATGAAATCATAATCTGAAGACAATCCATAGACTGAGCTTCAGTGTACAGGTGGGATCAACAGCTGTCTTTCAAACTGCTCTGCACGTAATAGACGGAGTGACGAAAAAATAGGCTTATAGGCTTAAGCCTAGCCTTATTTAACCTAGGCTAATTAATGTTAACACATCGGTAACAGTGGAGGAAAAATATCCAACTAGGTCAGTTTACTTGCTGCTTATCTGACCATAGAGTGTATATATCTTCATACTTCTTCAACCCTGTTGTCATTGTGCTAAGTCCCGCCCTAGAATCTAGCTACACAAATGGAGCATTGTGATGGGACCGGTAAAATTTTACCAGTACTGGCTGAGGTTCTATAGAGCGTCGCTAGACCAACAACAAAAATATCTTTTGCCACTAAAGGCGGGCTAGTTTACTAAGCTAGCATTTTGCACTTTACAACATAAAAAATAGTATAACTCCTTCCACTGTCCACACAATCCAAACATCGAAAAGCTGAGATCCTGACACGAAGGGTATTAGAAATATAAGTTCTGAAATGTATTGCAATATTTAATTTCATGATACTATATCAATATTGAGAAGTACGGCATCATTATTTTTAGGTATTTATTCAAATGCACATTTGGTAGGGTGACCACATTTCCTGAAACCAGTACACTTTTGCGCACAACCATGCTTGTGCATGCACGCCTTTTTTTTTTTCTTTTTTTTTTTTTTTTTTACATACAGTGCCCTCCAGAATTATTGGCACCCCTGGTTAAGATGTGTTTTTTAGCCTCTAATATTTTTTTTTTCTAAATAATATGGGACCTTAATGGAAAATAAGAGAAAAATCCAACCTTCAATACAAGTGCACAGCAGGCACCATGTAGCTTAGAAACTAAGCAAAACAAGCTAAGGTGGAAAACATGCAGCGCCAGTGGCCAAGCCTTATTTCTTCATTCATGATCACTTTGACCCTACTTATTTGAAACTGGCCTTTATTTGTGAAAAATATACTCATGCAACTGGCATTTCAATGGAACTCAATTATATTTGGTGTTATACAGCAATGTTTTTTTTTTATTGTTACATGGCAACTGAGAATTTAGGCGTTCTATCTGACTAAAGCCATTAGTCACAATACACAAGGTAGTGGTCAATGTGGTGTTTAGTATTCATATCTATGATTATTCCCATGCTGCTCAAATGTAGCAAGTGGCAAAAACTGGGATGATTCCGTGTCCTGATAGAATTTTGTCGGGACTTGGGACACACAACCCCAAATCGTCACCCTAACATTTTGTGAAGTTCATTCATCCAGTGAATTGTTGTTTATTTTGTGGGAAATGTGTGTGCAAAAAACACCCAATACAGAGAAGTCAGTTGACATAAGCTTTCTTCTCAACAAAGCAATTCCAGCTTAATACATTAGTCGGGGATTCTGCAAGCACTAGGCTAATGCTAGCACTAAGCTAATGGATCAACTATCCATTAGCTTATCCATTAGCATGGGACGGCCATGGCTCAGTTGGGAGAGCTGGTCGTCCATTGACCGAAGGGTTGGCGGTTCGATTCCCGCTCTGTCCTAGTCAGTCCGTTGTGTCCTTGGGCAAGACACTTTACCCTCCTTGCCTCCAGTGTCACTCACACTGGTGTATGAATGCGTATGAATGTTGGGTGGTGGTCAGAGGGGCCGTAGGCGCGAAATGGCAGCCACGCTTCTGTCAGTTTGCCCCAGGGCATGTAGTTTACCACTACCAGAGGGAGCATGTGAGAGTGAATGAATAATGGAATAATGGAACACTAATGTGAAGCGCTTTGGGTGCCTTGAAAAGCACTATATATATCTAATCCATTATTATTATTATCAACTAGCTTATGGCAAACAAGTTAAGTGCATATATATTTATCTTTAAGTCTGTTTGCTCAACACAATTAATATAAATTAAAAATGAACATTTATCCATGATCTATCAAAATGAATCCAAAATAACCCTATGATTAATCTGATTAAACATTTTAGTAATTTAACAGCACTACAATTTTGTATAATATAAAGTATAAATAATAATCTCAGTGCCCTTGGTGATGAAGATCTGTTAGTGTTCCCTCAGCACCTTGGATAGGAGCTCAATGATGCTAATTAGCCTGAATGCTAATACTAGGTATGTTGTGTGTAAAATGTAGGAACCAAATTTGGTTATGACAGGATTCACTGTGGAAAATGAAATGTGTTAACCTTAACTTTTTAAATATCCTAGTTGTCAGTTACTTTCTCGCCTATCATGTTGATTTTGGAAGGCAGACCTGTTCTGGGGATAAATTACTGCAGCACTTTTCCAAAATAGTTGAACTGAGTGTAACAGAATTATCACTCTGGACTGAGGTTTTGTTTTTTTCTGCTGAGGATGCTGCATGCTGTAAATGCAGAACATCCATGTGATATTTATGTAAAATAGTTGCTGCCAGTATTGAAAAGCCTACCTGAGGACACAGGCCCATAATGTGTGAGCCTTTGTTGTGCATAAAATGATTGTTACTCAGAGCTACTTTTCAAACGCTTTGTTCTTTTATTTATTTATTTAAATTTTTCTTTAACCAGCTCGAGCTCATTTACACAACACTTTGGCAATCATTTCCACCCGTCCTTCCAATAACATACCTTTTTTTTTTTTTTTTTTTTTTTTTGCTACTTTCAAATTGTCTGAATGAGGTATTATGTACCTGTTCCATGCAGTATTTTCCATCTTTTTCTCTGGTGACATTTTTTTCCATAGAGCTAGTCTAGTGTTGTGCTGCAGCAGATTGCTAAGTGTCATTTTCATGTTCTTGTTTGCATTAAAAAGGACCAATTGAAAGCAAGTGCACACACATAAGGACATATGAAATGTATTTTCCTCCAGAAATGTCCTTTTAATGAGCTCTCAATCAACTCGCATCAACTTGACACACTCAATTTATTTGTTACCCAAATGTGACAAGGGGAAAATAAATTATCTGTAAAGGTGTACTGTATGTGTTTATAATATGTCACTCCACCTTAAGTCATGTTTCTATTGCAAACTTTAAAAACGATAATAATCATAATGTATGATCAATGAAAAATAAAATGCAAGTCGATATATTTATATATATATATATATATATATAATTTCTTGCAGCTATGGTGATAACGGCAAGGTTATTGATAAAACCTCAATACATTAACAGTAACTTATTACCTCTATTCAGTTGTACACTATTGTCTTTAATGTTACAAAAAACATTTCAATATAAAATTTTTGCAGTGAACATCCCTCAGTCAACAGTATTACTCCTACCCAACAATATATAACCCATAAAGTGTACTTTGGTGAAAGTTCCCAAATGAAGTTGTTCTATATTTTACATTTCTTAAATGTTTAGCATAATTTATTATATCATTATCCTTTGTATTTTGCTTTCTTTCAGTGTACATTTAGCATTATCTGATATTTGGTGTTCTGATGAAATAGATATTCATAAAAGCTCAACTTACTGCTGAGAGTTATTATATGAGAAAGAGAAAAAAATTGAGAAAAAGTGTTTACTTTCAATAAATCTATCATTAACTGAACATAAACTAAGTGTTCATGGTCCAACTCCATGGGTTTTTACTAGATAACTGTTTCCAAGCTTAAACACATGTTGTCCAGCTGAGTGGATATTTTTGTAACTCCATACAAATCAGGTTAATTAAAAAGATTTTCATCACATAGTTTTTTTTTTTTCAGGCCTGAAGATGGATAAAATCTTGAGTGAGATTTTGATAATGCATGCAACATAACAACATTTTTTGCAACCTTTATCAACAGTCTGGTCTCCCTTCTATATGATGCAGGTGTCTTGAGCCACATCAATTAAAGGGATCTGTGACAGTCAGTGATGAATGTTTGGGTCTTTATGGGTTAAGTATTTAGTCTTAGGCTATGTATATATTAAAGTTCAAATTAAATAGTAAGGAAAAGTAACATGGGAATTCCTAAGAACCAGAAGATGTGTTGTTTCAACTTTAAACAGGAAGCAGCTAATTAACATAAATGAAATCCCTATGTTGGATTTTGGCAGAAGTGGAACAACAGGATCTAGTTAGGTGAGTGTGTATGTGTAGAGGATGATGAAGATGAACAGGGACAGTAGATAACGCCACACTGCTACTGTCGTAGATAAACCACTCCAGTAATTTAACCAGCGCTGACAGGCTGTGTGCTCATTTATGTCACCAATTAAAAGATCAGGCATCAAATGCATCAATCAAACCTGAGAAAACCACATGCAGAAAATTAAAGAAGGGGGATAGTTTTTCAAATATCATGTCTGTGTTTTATTTCAGAACGCAAGAAGATCACTCTAACTGTGGGAAACCAGTGGTCCTACAAGAAAATCTACAATGTGGTTGGATATCTGAAAGGAAGACGCAATCCAGGTTTGTGCAACTCCACAGATGAAGTGATGTAATACTAATGTGTGTGTATATATATATATATATATATATATATATATATATAGAGAGAGAGAGAGAGAGAGAGAGAGAGAGAGAGAGAGAGAGAGAGAGAGAGAGAGAGAGAGAGAGAGAGAGAGAGAGTTGCAACTAAATCAGCCCAGCTATGCTATTAATAATTTGACATTTAACTTGATATACTTCTATATTAACATCAGGCAAAAAAATGTCTGTTCAAAATCAACTGTTTTTCCTTATGTTTATTTAGACAAACTTAATAAAAATACCTTATCAGCTAACCTCAGAAATCCTTTTTTCGAGTGTAAAACTGATATTTCTTAGGGATGAAACTGTGGAATCAGCCCTGACTGAACCTGCTGTGAATCAATTCACTGCCTCAAATATTGGGTGGAACTGTCTGTGATTAAACCAAAGGTTAACTTAAAAAGGCTTGATTTCTTATTCTTCAGTCACATCAGGGAAGCAGAAAATGTCTTTTTTTTTTGTCTGTGAATAGAAACAAGACAGTTTTGTGTCTGAAGTTATCTGCGGGTGACCACAGTGAACAAACTGTGTTAATGATAGCAGACAACACAAGCAGCTTGTGGATGCGACTGTGGGGAATTAGCCGCCGCTGGTCATTTACAAGTCCATGTAGAGAAGCAGAGGGGACTTCGCTTTACTTTCCTAAACTTTAATAACTTGTTCTGTAGTCGTGCCATTACATTCTTCAAAGGATACAGTAAACAGAGCAATAATGTATATTGTGGATATATGTATATTGATAAAAATACATAAAATAACACTTATTTATTGTACATAAAATGATTTATTTATTCATAGACGTGATGACTCTTGTGTGCTGCACTATAATCTTGCTGCTCTAAACCTAGAAGAGGACTTATAAAGGAATATCGTATCTTATCCTGTTGAGTCGTGTCTTGTCTATATAGTAAATAGAGGCAGATCATTCTGTGTTAGTATGTTAATGGGGCGTACAGCAGTTGTTCAGGTCACCTAAAATGAGAAATATATGAAAGTACATATTTGCTATGTTTACATGGTGTTTTTTATTCCAAATTATTTATTCAGAATAAGATAATTCTGAATTAAAACAGACATGTTAATTTTGAATAAAGGTTTCCATGGAAACAGGTGTATTCTGCTGTAGTTCGTTGGTCTTTCAGAGCCGTTCTGATTGGACAGAACGGCCACTTAACATCTGGGTGTCTACTGAAAGAAAACTATCATGTCCACTTCCTGTTTTGTGTTTGTTTCAACTATTAATATGTTAGACCAGATACTACATGCGACGTTGCCATTTATTTTTGTGATAAATATGAAGCAGGAGCTCCACCAAGTCAACCATAGGAATCGACAAAGTAATGCCGGCAGTGGAATGAAATATGACATTTTTACATTTTGAATATTTTATCAAATTTTTTGGGTGTTTTTTTTGGTATTTTCTGAGAGTTTTTGAGTATGTTTTGGATTTTTAATCACTTTTTTGTGTTTTGAAACTGTCACGCTATGGAACAGATTAATTCTTTTTAACATGATTTTATTATTTTCCCATGAGATATAAACAACTGAAAATAGATGTAAATGAACTTCACTAATAGAGAACTCTTCCACCTTCATGGTGCTCAAAGTGCTTTACATTAGCCTCACATTCACCCATTTACAGACATACACCAGTAGGTTTCTAAGGTTTTGTCAGTCCTACTGGGAGACTAAGTCAGGGTTCAGTGCCTTGCCCAAGGACACTTCGACATGTTGACAGCCAGAGCCAGGATGCGAACTGCCGACCCTTCAGTCATTACACGACCCACTTTGCCAATTGAACCACAGCCGCCCTGTAAGATTGTAAAGAGAATTCATAGGGTGCCAGATATTTTTCATGGGCTACACAAAATAAAAAGACAAAAGGTTACAAGTTCTCAGTATTTGTCTGGAGAACATTAACCATCCTCCCATTTTGTTCATAGTCACAGAAGCAAAATTAATATTGAAAAAATAAATACACCCTTCCAAAGGAGAGTGTTCCATCAATAAAGTCACAACAAGTGTAACGTTCTTCACCTGGGATATAGATTTTCATGTCCTTTATAAAGAAGTAAAATAGATAAGAAAATAAATTGATAAAATAAAAATAAAAAATCCAACATCTCCACTTGTGCTTTTTTTTTTACTTGTAAAAAAAAATTAAATACAATTTGAAAGGTTAGCCAACAAAATGTCAAGTAGTATAGGTCACCATGACTAATAATAATAAAAATGCTACACATAAGAAATAAGAATTCCTAAAATGGTAAAAAAAAAAAAATAATAATAATAATAAAAGAAATCAATCAATGAATAAATAATGCAGTATATGTGTATTGACTTATAGTTGCTGAAGTTAATTTCACTAAACAACAATAAATTATTAGATTTATTATCATATAACATTTACTATCTTTTTGGTTTTCTGGTTCTGCTGCTTATAAAAGAACACTTTCTTCACTGCATGTTCATTTGCTGTAAATTTCCTAACTACAAAAACACTCTAGTCAACAGCGTTTTTCATTAAAAATGTATTTTCCCATCTTCAGAGAATATTACTAACTTTCTCATCATATCACATCCCTCAATTAAACCAGTAATAAGCTTAAATGGTGTTTTGCATAATAAGAGTGAAACCACTTATGCAACTTCTCAGTTTAACAGAACGAAAAGTCCATGGATTTTCTAAATCTACCAAATCCCAAAAGTTTCTATTGTTGAACTAGTGTGATTATCCCCTTTTCCAGAAACTTTATATTATATCTGAGAAACACAGAAGAAAACTTGATAGATAGATAGATAGATAGATAGATAGATAGATAGATAGATAGATAGATAGATAGATAGATAGATAGATAGATAGATAGATAGATAGATAGATAGATAGATAGATAGATAGATAGATAGATAGATAGATAGATAGATAGATAGATAGATAGATAGATAGATAGATAGATAGATACTGTGTTCCGGGCACAACAAACCCCGCCCCCTCGCAAACATTTTTGCTCTTGATTGACATCTCCCACTCAAAATGTAAGACTATTGGTTTTACCTTTCAATGTCACTCAAGGTCAAAGGTCATAATGACATTTTGGAGCCTACATGTAGTTTCCTACCAGTCAATAGTAACCAAGTCTCTATCTCCACTCATTTTTCCATTATAGCATCTTTAATGCATCTTTATGATTTTAATTTTCTTCTGTTTCTGTTTTTGTGTAAAGCACCTTGAGTTGTCCTGTACATGAAATGTGCTATACAAATAAATTTGCCTTGCCTTGCCTATAGTATATTTTATATTTTGAGGTAGTGATCCCTGACCTCATGGGTCAACAATAGATTAAAATCTATACACACAAAATGCAAATGAATAGTTCAAAAGTTATAAAATTAGATTTTGACCTTTAATGTGACCTTTCACCTAGTGTCTTGAAATGTAGTCCTTCAAGGTTCTGGTGTCAATGCACGTCAACAGCGAGAGCAAAACTATTACCTGATATGTAAAAATAATGACAAAACCATGAATACACACGAGAACAGCTGCCCACTGCAGTGACTACTATACAGGAAAGGGTTCATTTTGTGTTATATTTCACATGTTGCTGTAATTATTAATACAGTCTGCTGTGTTGAGCTGGTTTGTTTTGCCACTCGGTCTGACTTAGAGGGACGTGGCCTGGGGAGGGGGTGACATATTTGGATACTGTCTATTTGGACATTCCTCTTCCTGTCGTCAGGTCTACTCATTTCCAAATACATAATTAATTTAATATAAAAATGGCAGCTCATCATTTTTTCTTCATCTATATTTGACTGTGACTTTCCGTGGTTTTTCATTGAGCAAACGAGACCCTTTGTCCGCACCCCCACAGGCCTCTACCCTCCTCTCCACTGGTAGCGGTGTTTCCTTGCTGTACCTGTCCTGCCCAGTCACTGGTGGAAAATTACCTATCTGATTTACAGTGTGATATTAGGCAGCCATAATGGGCCACTAAAGCAGATAATATGGGCCACAAATCCCAGGAAGGAGCGACACTTTAACTGCTTGTTGGCGTTTGATCATATGTCTGTTCTGTGCCCATTTATCACGACCCAAAACAGGATGAATATTCATGCACATTTGCAAAGGTTTAGAGTCTTACAGCACGCAATGATGTAGAGGGCCAGTGTGTACTAATGTACACAGAATACACACCACATTAAAGGACATACATGCTGCTTTTGTGCATAAATTGACCTGATACACAGCTGCTGAATGTACAATAATAATGTCATGACCCCACACCCTTCCAATGAAATTACATCAGACTTGGGCAAAATAAGGCCCGGGGGCCACATGCGGCCTAATAGCTGGCCCTGACTGGCCCACATGAGGTCACTGGCAAATTAAAAGTCAGTGCAAATATATAACATACAGCTTTTATTTTGAAGGATCTGCTAAATATTTTTTTTTTCACACTCAGCAAATTAAAGAACAATTGATTAAGAATCCATAGATTTTAACAAAATATGGACTTCAAAGTATTTATTTATTGAAGTCAGACAAGGAACTGAGATACACAAACAAATCTGCAGCTAGGGTTTTTTTTATTGTAAAGTTAATATGGAGTTGGTTTTATACATTTTCATAAATATTTTTGTGAATATTGATTAAATAGTTGTATTCTAGGCTCTACATTTTCATTGTATTGTTTCATTTATTGTTTTTTTAAGAGATATTGAACAGAGCTATGGGTGAATTGATTCAGCCCTTAATAACTAGGAAAATTAATTGCCCACCCATGAATTACATTATGAAAATAGCAGGAAATCAAACAGTGGGTGATACAAATGCATAGTTTTTGTGATTTCATATGGGTCTGGAAAAACTGTGAATCAAGATACGGGGTTTTAGACATCTCTATTGGATTGTTTCTCCATTATATTCATGAAGATTTCTCAGGAACACTAACAAATTGTGAATTTATACAGAAATTCAAGGACTGTCAGAGATGAACAGCATGGGATTATACTAGGGAACCCAAAAAGCTAGGGGTGGGTGTGTCAAACTATAGTTTCAATACTAACTGATATCAGATCAATACTAGCATGATAGATAAAGGTGCATAAGATACATTATTTAACCCTTGGATTATTTCAGTTTTTGACTTGACCAAAGTACAAGTTATCCTTTATTTTTCTAAATAAAATTTTGTGACTTTTCTTCATCTAAGGTCATGAACTTGTCTGAAATCTGTGCACTTTGATGTTACTGTAGTGTATGTGCAGTGTTTGTAAACAAAGATGATGTCATGGGTCATGTTGACCTGGACACTTTAATGTTGGTAAATATCTGCTCAGATTTAAAATAAACATGTCTCTTTGATGTGCTTTGTGTTGATTGGACAGTTATTTGTATTTTGATTTCCTTTGAAGAGCCATTCAGACCCAGGTGTGTGAAGAGGAGGAACTTTCTCTCCCTTGTCCTTGTCACTTTTCTCATGTCATCTCTTTAACAAACACCAAAAATGAGCTCCAGAAAGTTTATTCTTTACCACAGAGGTTGAAC